>JBBPSV010000240.1:0-24698 GCA_038093795.1 Retiboletus fuscus
AGCATGCTGTAATATGATTACATACATGTGGTAAGGGTTCTATTATGTCACCTTTATGTAAGTGAATGTCAGACAGCATATATAAACCCTACTATCCATGTTTATTTTCTCATGATTACCATAAAATTCATCTTTGCTTCATAATAAAACAATACACCTCTCTTGATATTTCCTCAAAGAAAATTGCTTCCCAAAATGGCCTAGGGAAGTCTCCAGTATGCCAGGGGCTCTAGCCAGACAAGATTAGGAAAGAAAATCATCATGGTGGTCATTCAGCCATACTCTCTCCTATCAATAAATATGCTATTGTCTAATAATTTATTACTATCACACCAGAAATGTAGTTGAGGCCAATTATTTAATCAATTCTATCATCAGTACTCCTATACCCTCACAGACAGCAAAGAATATTGTTAAGAAGGCTTCATTAAAGGCTGTAGTACAGAAACACAAACCCATTGTCTACCACCCATAAAACAAGGAGAATTGTTTTTGCTCTCAAGTATCAGTATAGGACTTTGAAGGACCAAAAATGACCTAGATGGGCAGGTGAGACTTAAATCAATATAACCAGGTCATACAGATAGTAGTACCTGGACAAAAAAAAGGGGACAAGTGTCATTTTTAAAGAGATCAAAGATATAGTAATGCTTGAAGGAGGTTTACTACTGATATGGGGCTTTATTGGCTAGAATGGTATGTGAGTGTGCAGTTAGGCTGAGGGGAGGATGGATACTAAACATTATGTGGCCATTTGGAAGGGAGGATTACTACAGAACATGAATAATTCTACAATTTCTAATGATAATATCATTTATTGATAGAAGAGGGTATGGCTGAATGACCACCATGATGATTTTCTTTCCTAGTCTTGTCTGGCTAGAGCCCCTGGCATACTGGAGACTTCCCTAGGCCATTTTGGGAAGCAATTTTCTTAGAGAAAATATCAAGAGAGGTGTATTGTTTTATTATGAAGCAAATATGAATTTTATGGTAATCATGAGAAAATAAACATGGATAGTAGGATTTATATATGCTGTCTGACATTCACTTACATAAAGGTGACATAATAGAACCCTTACCACATGTATGTAATCATATTACAGCATGCTAGGATCCAATATATGTAATCAAAACTCAAAGTCAAATAACTGTCCACATGAGTTGTCACTTTGAAATGGGTGCCATGTCATCAGATCTGATCCAAACCTTTTGACCCTTGCACCAATAGAAAGCCAGGAGTATATACTACATTTCATACACTCATAGTTAGCCTGTTGGTTAGGGGGTTATTGAGGATCATTGGCTTTAGTGCAAAACATGCAAACATGTGGACAGTTTTTTGAGCCACTGTAAAAGAAAAGAAAAAGTGGACATAAGCAGGTCAGATCATAACATTACCCCCCTCTTATGCTCCTCAATGCCACTTGAGGAGTTCAAAGATCAATGTAGCCCCCATTGGGGATCCAGTGATGTTGGCATAAGCTATATTATCCCATACATCATTTGTAAAGTTGGGATCTGTTATGCTTTGGCCTGGGTAGGGTCAAGCGTAGACTCAAGGGTAGGTTCTAGAACTAAGGAGTACCAGCGTCTTGGATGCTATGGTACAACAGAGACCTTCGGGTAAGGTATCTGCTCACGAAGAGCATGCTCAGCGTTGAAGGATACAATGAGTCCGAGGAGGACAAGTCTTATCCTGGTCTTGGGAGATCAAGCGTAGGAGTTATCTCAAGGTATGATTGAGTAGCTCTAGCTTAAGGAATACAAGCATGGAGACTACAGTTTATATACTCGAGCCATAGAAGGTCATGGAACTCAATGGAACAAGCGCGAAAACTAGGAGGTAAAGAAGACATGACTCGGGGAAGTGGAGGGGCTTGGGATGAGCTAAGGTGAGTCATGTCTGCTGTGGATCTGTCGATCAGAGTCGATCAGAAGCAGCTGTCTATCAAAGATTATCATGAAACGAAGAAGTAGTTGGAACAACCTGAAGCGACAATGACAGCGGAGTCATTAGTTGGAAATGAAAAGTATGATACAGTCCATGGGATAGCGACCTACGTGCCATAAGACAAGAGTCTGGGTGACACCAGACAAAGCGGATAGTCATCCACTGAGACTAAGTTAACTAGAAAGAAATAAATAAATAAATGGGCCAGGTCAAGTCGTAACATTACCCCTCTCTTACGCTCCTCAATGCCACTTGAGGATGACTAAAGGTCAATGTAGCCCCCATTGGGGGAACTGGTGATGTTGGTGTAGGCTATGTCATCCCACACATCGTCTGTAAAATCGAGCTCTGGTTTGTCCTGGATTTGGGACATGAGTGGGTGAGGTCATGGATGGTGCAACCATCGTGATGAATGGGACAAGCTGGAGGAATGAGATGAGGACAAGGATGGGGTAGTGGGGTGGGGATGACGATGGAGAGGGCACTGGTTCTGGATATGCCCTGGGCACATGCAAAGACAGAACGGGCACTTGTACTCTGGGCAATCAATGTGCCAGTGTCCAAGGCGGTGACAATGAAAGCAGAACGCATTGTACAAGGGGTGATCTGGGGATAGGCTGATCTCACCTTCATTCATTAAATGAACTCTCTCGAGGCGATCGATGAGGTTAACCTCGCTAGGGGAAAGCAGGGAGGATGACACAGATGGTGTCAGAGCGAGGGGCTCAGCTGGCGAGGGAACAAGGATGGTTTCGATGGGGAGAGAGGGTTGAACGGGGGGAGCTGGGAGACTAGCTTTGGTGAGGTCCTGGGAGTATCGTTCAATATCAGCAACAAAATCCAGCATGTCAAGCTGGTGCATGGCAGATAGGAGGTAAGAGCAGATGCGGCGGGCTACAAGGCAGAGCTGGGTGGAGAAAAACTCCAACTGGGCATTGGTGGAGGTAAACGAGGTGATGGGGTCAAGATGCGAGACCTGTAAAAATGCTAAGTACAAAGATTCGAGAGAGGAATCTACATCTAAGTGGGCCTGCATTGTGGCGGCCAAGCGGGAATCTCTGAGGTGAGTCTGGAGGAGGTGTCCTGACTCACATGACAGCGGGTTGGACCAAAGAGTGTAAGTGAAGTGGGGTATGTTGACTGAAAGAATTGTCTTGGGTTTCTCTTCCTCTTTGAGGACAGAGGGCCAAGGGAGCGGGTTGGTGTTCCAACCAGGAGTGGCAGTGGTACTAAGACAGTCCTCAGCAAGGACCATGGGGGGATGAATGGTAGAGGCTGAAAGTTCCTGGGCAAGGGGAGAGGCTTCGTCAACTCCCTCAAGTGAGGGGAGAGCGGAGTTGATGAAGGTAGACTCGGTAATGGATGACTCAGTGAGGGAAGACTCAGTGGACGGGGAGTAAGACATGCTACAAGTATTGAAGGTTGGTAGGACTTGGTTGGTGATGCTCACATAGAGACCAGCGCGTAGAGTTCTAAGGAGGGAAGACCTTGGGGTGAAGCTTCTTATAGCTTTGAAGAAGTGCTTGCGCATGTTTAAACTCCTGTTCAGGGAGCCAGGTGTCATCGGCGGTAGTGAAACCACACCATCGGACTAGGAACTGTTGAGTGGCAGCGGAGCCCCGGTGTCGTATGATCTTTTCAATTTCATACTGCTCTTCTCCATCGATAAGGTCGGGTGGGGGCAATGGGAAGTTGGGGCTGTGCACAGAGTTCTTCTTGTAGGGCATGAGGAGCAAGGCATGGAAGACTGGGTGTATTTTCCATGTCTTGGGGAGGCGGAGTTGATATGTGATTGGGGATAGTACCTTGATAATGGTAAAGGGTTCTTCACGTTTCAGGGCAAATTTCAGGTGAGTCAGATTGTGTTTCAAATTTCTGGCCTCAAGCCAGATCTGATTACCCTTTTCGAACAGAGTGAAATTCTTTTTGTTCCAAGAAGCCATGACTTGCCTAGCTAGTTCATGTGCAGCAAGTGCTTCTTGGCGAGCCACAGTGAGTTCTTTGATGTGATCTTCCACAGCAGGAAGATCCGTGAGTAGGAGGATGGTGGGGATTGGAGTGGGTTCATATCCCATCATCAAATAGAATAGGGATTTACTGGTGATGGAATGAGGGTGGTGATTGTGAGCGAATTCAGCATGGATCAGCTGATCAGCCCATGTGGTGGGGTTATTCCCCGCAAAGATCTGCAAGTAGGTTTCAAGTTCCTGATTGATCCACTCAGTTTCCCCATCAGTCTGGGGATGATATATGGTGGATAACGCAAGGGAACATCCGAGAAGCCTACCGAGTTCTTTTGCAAAGCGAGAAGCGAACTGTGGGCCTTGATCTGAGATTATCTTCTCATAGAGGCCAAATCTAGGGTAAACCTTCTTGAAGTAGAGAATGGCAACGTCCTCTGCTGTGGCGGTTTTAGTGGTAGGGTAGAAAATAGCCCCCTTCAAAGACACGTAGTTGGCCCAGACTATAACAGCTGTGAAACCATGGGATTCAGGGAGATCTGTGATCATGTCGCACGAGATCTGCTGAAAGGGGTGAGTGGTGGTGGACTTGTTGGGAGTGAGCAGGGGGGTCGTAGGATGGGTGTTGACCTTGTGCTGCTGGCAAAGGGCGCACCCCTCAACATACTTGTGAACATACTGGGCCAAACCAGGCCACCAGAACTCGCTCACAACAAGCTGTCAGGTCTTAAGAAAACTGGGGTGACCAGCAGACTCGTGGTCATGACACCAGTGGAGGATGGATTGTCACAGTCCTGCGACAGGGGGAATATAGACATGACCCTGGTAGGTGAGCATGCCTTCATGGAGTTGCCAATCGCTCAGGCGGGAGTGGAAGGCAGTGGAGATGGAGCCGTCAAAGGCTTGGAGGGTCTGGAGAAAGAGGGGATCATCCTTCGACGTAGTCTTGATGTGGTCCCATAAGGCAGAGTCGATGAGATGGACAAAGATAGAATCCAGGAGGAGAACCATCTGAGTATTGTCCGGCATGTGAGCAAGGAAATCAGGGTGGCAGGATAAAGCATCCGGTCCGGCAAGGAGAGATCCAGGGACGTGGATCATCTTGTAGTCAAAGTCCACAAGGTCTAGCAGCCAGCAGGCTTGTCGGCAATTAAGGTTCTGGGGGGCTTGGAAGTAAGTAAGGTTCTTGTGGTCCATGAAGACCTGAACTGGAGTGGAAGAACCATGGAGGAGGTGGCACCACGACTTCAAGGCACGAATGATCATGAGAAGTTCACAGTCGTGGATGTCATAATTTTGTTCTGCAGGGGAGAACAACTGAGATAGGTAAGAGCACGGGTGCCAAGCACCGTTCTCATTGGTTTGCAAAAGGATACCACCCATGGCCATGCCAGAGGCATCGGTCATGATGGCAAAAGGGGCGCTGGGGTCGGGGAGTTGGAGCACTGGCTTAGAGAGGAAGAGTTTCTTCAGATGAAGGAATGTGGTTTCTTGGGGGGAATCCCAGTGCCAAGGCTGGGTTTTCTTTGTGAGGTCGATGAGAGGACAGGCAATGGTGGAGTAATCTGGGATAAATTGCCAGTAATAATTAGCAAACCCCAGAAAGGATTGAACTTCTTTGACCAAGGTAGGTGTGGGCCAGGATGTGATGCTGTTGAGCTTGATGGGGTCCATGGTGAGTTTACCTGGGGAGAGAATCATGCCGAGGTAATCCACCTGTTCTGTGGCAAAGGAACACTTGGATAGGCGGAGGTGAAGATCAAGCTCCTCCATCTGTTGGAGGACCCTCTTGGTCCATTCGGTGTGGAGTTGCTTGTCTGGGGAGAAAATAAGGAGGTCGTCCATATAGATGATGAGCCACCCTTCGGAAATCATGTCCCTAAATGAATCATTCATGAAATGTTGGAACGTAGCGGGGGAGTTGGTTATTCCAAAGAACATGACCATGGGTTCGAAGAGGCCCTTGTGAGTAAGGAAGGTGTCTTTCCATTGATGTCCTTCTTTAATCTGGACATTGTTGTAGCCCCATCTGATGTCGAACTTGGTGAAGACCTTAGTGTCTTGCACCTTGTTAATGAGATCCTCAATCCGGGGTAGGGGGTACATATCCCAAATGGTCTGGTTGTTAAGCTTTCGATAATCCATGCAGGGTCAAAGCTTGGGATTGCTGTTAGAGTCGAGTTCTTTCTTCTGGACAAAGAAAAATGGAGATGCCTGAGGGGAATTCAAGGGGCGGATAGCACCAGACCAGAGGTTCTCTTCTAGGAAGGCTTCGGTGGCTTCATGTTCCCATGGGGATAGCAGATATAGTTTGCTGATCTTGGGTTTGAAGCCTTCTTTGAGGTTAATCTCATGGTTATAGGTCCGTTCTGGTAGGAGTTGTCTGATTGGTCATTCTTCAAACACCTTTCGGAACTGCTCATACTCCGCTGGGAGGGTAACTTCAGGTTTCTTGTTGAACTCTGCTTGTGCGAGTTGCATAGCAGAGGTAATCTTGGTGATGACTGGAGAGCCTAGGGGGTAGAACCAAGATCCACACTGTTGGATTCGTCCTATACAATAATGGTCGTGAGCCCTCTGACAGAACTCACTCTCTGATTCTTCATCCAGATATTCGTAGAGTTGAGCGTGGTTGACACAATTGACCTTGACTTGGCATGGGAGGGTCCAGTCGAAGCTCGGTCGCTTGAATCGGTTGCTATACTCTGAGGTGGTGACATTGTGTTCCTGAAAAAGAACCTTGGATTGATCATAGCTTTCAGGGATGTCGATCGTCTGTTTAATCCAGTCGATCATTGGGTTGGTGGAGTAGAGCCATGGGAGGCCAAGGATGACATTTTCACTTTCACACGACATGATGTGGAAGAGAACCTTCTGAGTAATCCCTCCAGTATTAGCGTAGAGGGTGCAAATGAATCAGATAGCTCTGTGGGCGTTGCTAGATTGGTCAACATTCCGGACTGGGATGGGTTTCGGAAGTCAGGTGAGAGGGAGCTTGTGCTTTCACATGAAGCCCCAGTCTATGCATGAGATGTCAACACCGCTGTCAATCAGGGCATGGGTGTCAATGGCTTTAAGGGTGTGTACAGGTACAATGAGCTGAACTGGGATTTGCATGGATTTGTGAGTCTCAGATACAAGTACATTGGCACATCTAGGAGGAGTCCACATTGATGGGGTCCTCTGCTCTAAAAATCCTTCTGGGAGAAAGAAATCCTAGCTACCAACTCGACCTCGTCATCGTCATCTTCACAGTCAGCCAGCTCAGGGATATCATCTTTCTTCACCTTCTGGGTCTTCTTGGGATTCTTAGGGAAATCGTAGACCTTACATTCCTTTGCCATATGGCCAGTCTGGCGGCATTGGAGGCAGCATCCTTCCTTGAAACACTTCTACCTTTTGGCTTCAGTGAGCTTAGGGGGAAGACGGACCGCATTGACATCCATAGTGTCAGGGTCCTTTTCTTCTTTCTTGGAATAGGTAGGCATGTATGGAGTGCTCAGCTTCTTGTGTTGCTGAGCGATTCTGTGAGCCTGTCAGCAGTGAGAATCAAAGAGAGCTGCCTTCTTGTACTAGTCAGCAACTTTAGTGGGGGGGTTCTCCATTTGAAGAATATCAAACATCAGATCTTTGGGAATACCCACAGAGTAATAGAATACTAGCACCAAGTCATTGGTTACTCCTGCAACAGATACCTTGGACCTGAACTGGGTGGTATAGTTAGCCAAGGAAGGGGAAAACTCGCCCTTCTTTCCTGGGATCATTCGCTTGGTGGCAAGCCAAGTAAGTGCATTGGTAACCAATTCTGAATGGGAGAAAACTCCTTCGAAGTCAGCAACAAAGTTGGACCACTTCCTGAGAGAGAAGCCTCCACCTGAGATCTTGGATTCCCTGAAGGTATCAGCCCACATAGATGCCATATCTTTCTTCATGAAAGAGAGAGCATAGGCAATTCACCTAGCATTATCGTTGTAAATCTCTGCATTGATGGATAGGTACAATTGTACTGAGCAGTGCCAAGGCTTCGCTTTCATAAGGTTTCCGTCGAAGTCCTTGGGGACTCCGAGATGGATTTCTGTGGGCTTGGTTCCCATGGAGGGAGTCTGGGGCTGGGCAGTGGGTGGCGCCATGGCTGGGAAGATATGACTGCTTTGAGTGATCAGAGTCAGTGATGGTGGGGTGGGGCTGCGAGGGATAACTGCTCCTGCTGAAAGCTGGTGAGACAGTAACTGAGTGAGTTCTTGGAAGTCTGCTTCCATGGAGGGAGAGTGTAGATCTAGGTTGAGGTCAGGGTTATCAGAGCCTTCAGTGGAGACTTCTGAGTCCGATGATTCTGAGGATTCAGCAGTTTGCTGTTCTGTGGCTCTCCATGAAGTGGAGATCAGTGGTGGTTGGGCTGAGGAGGAGGGCCTACTCAATGGTAGCCACGATGTGGTAAGCTAGAGCTTTTGTTATGCTTGGCCCAGGTAGGGTCGAGTGTAGACTCAAGGGTAGGTTCTAGAACTAAGGAGTACCAGCATCTTGGATGCTATGGTACGACAGAGACCTTCGGGTGAGGTATCTGCTCATGAAGAGCATGCTCAGCGTTGAAGGATACAATGAGTCCAAAGAGGACAAGTCTTATCCCGGTCTTGGGAGATCGAGCATAGGAGTTATCTCAAGGTATGATTGAGTAGCTCTAGCTTAAGGAATACAAGCGTGGAGACTACAGTTTATATACTCGAGCCATAGAAGGTCATGGAACTCAATGGAACGAGCAGGAAAACTAGGAGGCAAAGAAGACATGACTTGGGGAAGCGGAGGGGCTCGGGACAAGCTAAGGTGAGTCATGTCTGCTGTGGATCTGTCGATCAGAGTCGATCAGAAGCAGCTGTCTATCAAAGATTATCATGAAATGAAGAAGCGGTCGGAACGACCTGAAGTGACAATGACAGCAGAGTCATTAGTCAGAAATGAAAAGTATGATACAGTCCATGGGATAGCGACCTACATGCCATGAGACAAGAGTCTGGGTGATGCCAGATGAAGCGGATAGTCATCCACTGAGACTAAGTTAACTAGAAAGAAATAAATAAATAAACAGGTCAGGTCAAGTCATAACAGGATCCTGGTGATCCTGGATATGATCTGTGAGAGGGTGAGGTTGGGGACAGTTCAACCTGCTGGAAGAGTGGGAGAAATGGAAGGAGTGAGATGAGGATGATGAGGGGATAGCCAGGCAAGGACAACAACAGAGGGGACACTGGTTCTGGATGTGTTTGGAGCACATGCATAGGCAGAAGGGGCATCAGTACTCTGGGCAATCAATGTGCCATTGTCTGAGGCAATGACAATAAAAGCAGGATGCATTGTATAAGGGGTGGTCGTGAGTAAGGCTGATCTTGCCTTCATTCATAAGATGGACCCTCTCAAGGTGGTCAATGAGGTTCATCTTGCTGGGTGACAGTGGGAAGGACAATGCAGATGGCATCAGAGCAACAGGCTCAGCAGGTGAGAAGACTAGGATGGTTTTGACTGGGAGAGAGGGACAAACTGGGGGTGCAGAGAGACCAGCTCTAGCAAGATCCTGTGAGTATCTTTCAATGTCAGTGACGAAATCCAACATGTCAAGCTGGTACATGGCAGAGAGGAGGTAACTGTGGATATGGCAGGCTACAAGTTGGAGTTGTGTGGAGAAAAACTCAAACTGGGCATTGGTGGAGGTGAAAGAGGTGATGGGGTCAAGATAAGAGACCTGTAGAAAAGCTAACTACAAGGATTCTAAAGGAGAATCTATGTCTAAATGGGCCTGCATGGTAGCTGCAATGTGGAGGCACAGAGGTGGGTTTGAAGGAGATGTCCAGACTTGCAAGACAGTGGGTTGGACTGAAGGGTGTATGTAAAACAGGGAACAGTAATGGACAGGATGGTTTTCAGTTTTTCTTCTTCTAGTATGGAGAGTCAGGAAAGTGGGTTGGTATTCCACCCTGGGGTGGCTGAGTTACTAGGACAGTTGTCTGTGAGGACCATGGGTGGGTGGATAGTAGGAACAGAGAGTTCCTGGGCAAGGGCAGTGGTGTCATTGACTCCCTCAAGGGACAGGAGAGCAGAGTCAGTAAAGGAGGATTTGATGAGGGATGACTTGGTTGAGGGGGAGTAAGACATGTTCAAGGTTTCAAAGGTGGGTAGGACTTGGTTGGTGATGCTCATGTAGAGACCAGCACATAGAGTTCTAAGAAGAGAAGACCTTGGAGTGAAGCTTCTTATAGCTTCAAAGGATTGCTTGGGCATGTTTGAACTCCCAATCAGGAAGGCAGGTGTCATCAGCAGTGGTGAAACCATGCCAGTGGATGAGGAACTGTCAGTTGGCAGTGGAGCCCCAGTGTTGTACAATCTTTTCAATTTCATATTGTTCTTCTCCATTGATAAGATCAGGTGGAGGTGATGGGAAGTTGGGGCTGTGCACAGAGTTCTCCTTGTAGGGGGTAAGGAGTGATGTGTGGAACACTGGGTGTATTTTCCATGTCTTGAGGAGATGGTGTTGATATGTGATCGGAGACAATACCTTGATAATGGTAAAGGGTTCTTCACGTTTTGGGGTGAATTTCAGGTGAGTCAGGTTGCATTTCAAATTTCTGGCTTTGAGCCACACCTAATTGCCTTTTTCAAACAGTGTGAAATTCTTGTTCTAGGAAGCCATGACTTGTTGGGCTAGGTCATGTGCAGCAAGGGCTTCCTGACAGGCAGCAGTGAGTTCTTTGATTTGATCTTCCACTGCCAGGAGATCAGTGAGTGGAAGGATGGTGGGGACTAGAGTTGGTTTGTATCCCATCATTAGGTAAAAGGGGGATTTTCTGGTTATGGAATGAGGGCAGTGATTGTGAGCAAATTCAGCATGGATCAGCTGATCAGCCCACATGGTGGGGTTGTTCCCTGCAAAGATCCACATGTACATAGGTCTCAAGTTCCTGATTGATCTACTCAGTTTCCCCATCAGTTTGGAGGTGATAAGTGGTAGATAATGCCAGGGAACAGCTGAGAAGTCGACTGAGTTCTTTTGCAAAGCAAAAAGTAAATTGGGGGCCTTGATCAAAGATGATCTTCTCATAGAGGCTGAATCTGGGGTAAACTTTCTTAAAATAGAGGACAGTGACATTCTCTGCTGATGCATTCTTGGTGGTAGGGCAGAAAACAGCTCTCTTCAAAGATGCAAAGTCAGCCCAGACTATAACAGCTGTGAAACTGTTGGACTCAGGGAGATCCATGATCATGTTGCATGAGATCTGTTGGAAGGGGTAGGTGGTGGTGGACTTGTTGGGAGTGAGGGGAGGGGTTGTGGGGTGGGTGTTGACCTTGTGCTGCTGGCAAAGGGCACAGCCCTCGACATACTTGCAAATATACTGAGCCAAACCAGGCCACCAGAACTCACTCACAATGAGCTGTCAAGTCTTAAGAAAATCAGGGTGACTAGTAGATTCATGATCATGACACTGTTGAAGGATGGACTTATGAAGTCCAGTGATAGGGAGAATATAGACATGACCCTGATAGGTCAGAATGCCTTCATGGAGTTGCCAATCACTCAGGTGGGAGCAGAAGGCCATGGGGATGGAGCCATCAAAGGCTTGGAGAGTCTGCAGAAATAGGGGATCATTGCTTGTTGTGGTTTTAATGTGATTGCGCAGTACAGAGTCAATGAGGTGGACAAAAATGGAGTCCAGAAGAAGAACCATCTGTGTGTTGTCCAGGGTATGCAAGAGGAAGTTGAGGCGATGTGAGAGAGCATCTGGTCTGGCAAGGAGAGACCCAGGAATGTGAATCATCTTGTAGTCAAAATCCACCAGATCTAGTAACCAGTGGGCTTGTCAGCGATTGAGGTTCTGTGGAGCTTGGAAATAGGTGAGATTTTTATGGTCTGTGAAGACCTGAATGGGGAATGACAATCCATGCAGGAGATGTTGCCATGACTTGAGGGCATGAATAATGGCTAGAAGTTGGCAATCATGGATGTTGTAGTTCTGCTCAGCTGGGGAGAACAACTGGGACAGATATGAGCAAGGGTGCCATGCACTATTCTCATTGGTCTGTAGCAGAATTCCACCTGTGGCAACACCCAAAGCATTGGTGGCAATGGTGAATGGGGCAGAGGGGTCAGGAAGGCAAAGGACTGGTTGGGAAAGGAAGAGTTCTTTGAGATGATGGAACAACTCTTCCTGAGTGATAGTCCAAGTCCATGGTTGGGTTTTCTTAGTAAGGTTGATGAGGGGCCTTGCTATGGTGGAGTAGTCCAGAATGAATTGCTTATAGTAGTTGGCAAATCCAAGGAAGGACCAGACTTCTTTGATTGAGGTAGGTGTGGGCCAGGACATAATTCTTTGAGTTTGACAGGGTCCATGGCTAGCTTCCCTGGGGAGAGGATCATTCTGAGATAGTCTACCTGTTCCATGATGAAGGAACATTTGGATAGTCAGAGGTGGAGATTGAGTTCTTCCATTCTCTGGAGAACTCACTTTGTCCATTCAGTGTGGAGTTGGTCATTTGTGGAAAAAATGAGAAGATCATCCATATAGATGATGAGCCATCCTTCAGAGATCATATCCCAGAATGAGTCATTCATGAACTGCTGAAAGGTGGCAGGAGAGTTAATCATGCCAAAGAACATGACCATAGGTTCAAAGAGGCCTTTGTGAGTAAAGAAAGCTTTTTTCCACTGGTGCCCCTCTTTGATCTGGATGTTGTTGTATTTCCATCATATGTTGAACTTGGTGAAGATCTTGGTGTCTTGCACTTTGTTAATGAGATCATCAATCTGAGGGAGGGGATACATGTCACAGATGGTCTGGTTGTTGAGCTTCCAATAATCCATGCATGGTCAGAGTTTTGAGTTTCCTAAGGGGTCAAGTTCTTTCTTCTGGCTGAAGAAGAAAGGGGATGCTTGGAGGGAGTTTGAGGGTCAAATGGCACCAGACCAGAGGTTCTCTTCTAAGAAGGCTTCAGTGGCTTCACATTCCTTCAGGAATAGCAGGTACAGTTTGCTGATCTTAGGTTTGAAGCCTTCTTTAAGGTTAATCTCATGATCGTAAGTCTGTTCTGGTGGTAACTGTCCAATAGGTTGCTCCTCAAACACTTTGTAAAATTGTTTATACTCCAGGGGAAGCATGACTTTGGCTTTCTTGTTGAACTCAGCCTGCATGAGTTGCATGGCTGAGGTAATCTTGGTGATAACTAGGGAACCTAGGGGGTAAAACCTCAATCCACATCTTTGTATCCTTCTGATGCAGTAGTGATCATGGGCTTGTTGACAGAATTTGTTCTCAGATTCTTCATCAAGGTATTCATAGAGTCAGGTGTGGTCAACACAATTGACCTTGACTTGGCATGGAGGGGTCCAGTCAAAACTGGGTCTTTTGAAGTGATTGCTGTATTCAGAGGTGGCAATGTTGTGTTCCTGGAAAAGGGTCTTTGACTGGTTGCAGGATTCTGGGATGTTGATTGTCTGTTTGAACCAATTGATCTTCAGATTGGTGGAATGAAGCCAAGGGAGACCAAGGATAATGTTCTCACTTCCATAGGACATAACATGGAAGAGAACTTTCTGAGTAATCCCTCTGGTGTTGGTATAGAGGGTACAGGTGAATTGGATCACTCCATGGGAGTTACTGGATTGGTCAACATTCCAAACTGGTATGGGTTTTGGGAGTTGAGTAATTGGAAGCTTATGCTTTCACACAAAGTTCCAGTCAATGCAAGAGATGTCAGCACTGCTGTTGATCAGGGCACAGGTGTCAACACCTTTGAGAGTATGCACTGATATGATGAGCTGAACTGGGATTTGCATTGATTTGCAAGTCTCAGATACAAGTACATTGGCACACATAGGAGAAGTCTGCATTGATGGGGTCCTCCATTCTAAAAATCCTTTCAGAAGAAGGAAATCCTAGCTACTAACTCAACTTCATCATCATCATCTTCACAGTTGGCTAGCTCAGGTACATCATCCTTCTTGACCTTGCAGGTTTTCTTGGGGTTCTTGGATGAGTCATAAATCTTGCACTCCTTAGCCATATGGCCAGTTGACAACAATGAAGGCATTGTCCTTCTTTGAAGCATTTCTGGCATTTGACTTCAGTGAGTTTAGGAGGGAGATGGACCACATCAATGTCCATGGTGTTAGGGTCTTTCTCCTCCTTCCTGGAATAGGACAGCACATGTGGAGTGCCAGGTTTCTTGTGCTGTTGGGCAATCCCACAAGCTCATCAGTGGTGGGAGTCAAAGAGGGCTGCCTTCTTGTACCAGTCAGCGACTTTAGTGGGTGGATTCTCCATATGGAGAATATTGAACATCAAATCTTTGGATATTACCACAGAGTAATAGGAAATGAGCACCAACTCATCAGTGACATTTGTGACAGATACTTTAGACCTGAATTGGGTGGTATAGTTAGCCAAGGAGGGTGAGAACTCACCCTTCTTTCCTGGGATCATCTGCTTGGTGGCAAGCCAAGTGATGGCATTGGTAACTGATTCTGAATGGATAAAAACTCCTTTGAATTCAGCTATGAAGTTGGACCACTTCCTGAGAGAGAAGCCTCCACCTAAGATCTTGAATTCTCTGAAAGTATCAGCCCAGGTAGAGGCTGTACCTTTCTTCATGAATGAGAGCACATAGGTGATTTGCTGCACATTGTCATTGTAAATTTCTGCATTGATCAGGAGGTACAATTGTACTGAATGCAGCCAAGGGTGCACTTTCATGAGGTTGCCATCAAAGTCTTCAGGGACTCCAAGGTGGATTTCAGTGGGTTTCGTTCCTATAGTGGAAGTCTGGAGTTGGGTTGCTGGGGGAGCCATGGCTGGGAAAATATGGCCAGTCTGAGTGATCAGCATTGGTGATGGTGGGGTGGGTACTCAGGAAATAACTAATCCAGCTGAAAATTGGTTGGATAGTTGTCTAGAAATTTCTTGAGATTCTGCTTCTGCTGAGGGTAAGTGTAGGTCAAGATCTAGGTTGGGGTTATCAGAGCCCTCAGTAGAAGCTTCAGAGTCTGATGATTCTGAGGATTCAGTGGTTTGCTGTTCTGTGGCTCTCCAAGTAGCAGAGATCAGTGGGGGTCAAGCTGATGAAGAGGGCCTACTTGAAGGTAGCTGCAATGTGGTAAGCTAGAGCTTTTGTTACCCTTGGCCCAGGTAGGGTCAAGTGTAGACTCAAGAGTAATTTTCTAGGGGCTAGGAGTACCAGCATTCTTGATGCTATGGTATGATGAGGACCTTCAGGCAAGGTATCTGCTCATGAAGAGCATGCTTAGTGATGAAGGGTCAGAGGAGTCCAATGAGGACAACTCTTATCCTGGAGTTGGGAGATCAAGTGTAGGAGTTATCTCAAAGAGTGAATTGAGTAGCTCTAGCTTAGAGAATACAAATGCTAGGACTATGATTTATATAGGCAAGCCATAGAAGGTCAGAGAACTCTATGGAATGTGGAAAGGCTTGGGGCAAGGAAGATATGACTTGGGGAGAAGGGAACATATCAGAATGAGTAAGTATGAGTCATATCTGCTATGGATCTGTCGATCAGAAGCAGCTGTCAATCAATGATTATCATGAAACAGACAATGGTCAAAGTGATCCAAAGCAACAAGTGACAGCAGGGTCAATAGTTGGAAATAAAACATGTGGTCCATGGGATAATGACCTACATATCATGAGAGTAGTCTGGGTAAGGCCAGACAAGATGGACTGGAGTCCATTAAGACTAAGCTAAGTAAAAGAAAAGAAAAAGTGGACATAAGCAGGTCAGATCATAACAAGCTGTAGGCATTGTAACATCAGCCGATTCATCTATGACCATACATGCATCTGCCCTACCAAGTCCTCAGACTCCAACTTGGCAGAAGGATGATGTTCCATTGTCATCACAGCTTGTTCTCTCTCCATCCCACTTGACATGCTACCTCAAGTATGCTGAGACACACTTAGGTGTCCACCATGTGCTAATTTACGAGACTTCCTTGCAACTCAATGGGATTGGCCCCAATGTTCTTCCAGATGTTAATGACAAGTTCCTTGCTGATCTTGGCATTTCTGCAAGTGATGTGATCCACTTGAAGAAAGGTAGTATGACATGGTGAAATGGACAAGATGCAAGTACAAATGAAGCAATACAGTGATGTCAGATGCTGAATGTCAGGCCAGTGGGAAACATTTAGTAAAAAGGGTTGCCTATCAGAAGTGGTTTCATGATGGAGATGGTGCTCAATTCACTAGGCTACCAATATACATGGATGATGCAGGCAGTTCACCAGCAGGCCAAGATTATGATCTTCTTTACTTTTGTGATGTACAAGGCCAATGGCTCCCTGTTCCACATGGATTTACTGTTGATGAGGATGCAGAACCATCTCAGCTTAACATCTACTAGCATCTTTGTATTTTTCTATGTACAACAATAGCTAGTTTGCAATTGGTATTGACTCACATATGATGAGCAGAATACACACAACTAGCTTTCCATGAAATGTATGGTCACATCAATGGATAGTATTTAACAAGCTATACAATATATCCTGATGCTCAAAAATACCCCTCTGCTTTGTCAGGTGTGATAGACTGACAAGCACAAATGATAGTTACCATAGGCCAGTCATTAGAGCCTTGATCACAGAGAAATGCCTTGATCACAGAAAATGCTTGCTTGATTGGGTTATAATCAGGTGAGTATAGTGGGAGATAAATGAGCTTGCAGACTATGTGGTTATGTTGACTATATCAGCTTCAATGTTCTATACATGTATATGTACATGTAGTACTTATGATATTCATCTTCAACCAACTAGTGAATTCACTCACCATGATGAATGCAGTAGTTATCCATGATAAGCATACTATGAGGACCAAAGTAGGAGTTTGTGAATGGCATATATATCAGACCACATTAGTAATCAATGTGCAACAAAAAAATAGAAATAAGTATGATGAGATCCTTGATGAACTTGAAGAAATGATCACCATTGATGGGACCATCCACAATGTTGTATACAATGATACCATCAAGTGTGATGACTGGGATGATTGAATATCACATACCTCTGACAAATTGCCTCTGAACCACACAACAAGTTCCCTTGCCTGAGTGCCCATATCTCTGTGAAAGTGTACATTTGTTTTTTGCAGCTTCATCAATGAACATCAGCATACCCATGTCAGGAACTTCCTTGGCAATACAGTCATATACATCACTTGTAGTAATTCATTTTGTTCAAATATATTGGCAGAGATGATCATGTGATTGATGCCAAGCTGCAATGAATTGAAGGTGAGGACAAACAGACCAGCATCACTGAAAACTTACTGTGATGAATGTCTTTTAGTTTGTTTGGTTGGATTTTGATTTTCAATAGAGATACATCTAGAGTCTTGGACACATGATGGCCAAACTATTCAAGATTTTGCAACTTTCCACTGACATTTGAAAACCACTATAACATACATCATTACAATAGAGAGCATGCCATTGAGAATAAATACATGATGATTCTCCTGTCCATGAATGGTGTGCTTGAGGTGATTGTATTCAGTACCTTGAGCACCTCCACCCCATGTCAGAGTTATGGTATAGTACATGGCAGATATGAGCTCATCAAGATCACTTATTCACTACCAAATTTCAGCTAAGGAGTGGTCAGAAGGGGGGGGCAAATAGGGTGTAACTCACATCCATATGATACAAGTGCACTGTTGTAGAGACTCATACATCTCTAGTATCATATCCCATCATTTCACCACATCCTACAGACTGTCCATCATTGTGTACACTTCATCTGGTCCTCATTTATCTAATCTGGTCCATCCTTCCTCACCCAGTCTTATAATCTTTGGTTAGTATTACGCTTGGCCTGGGTAGGGTCGAGCGTAGACTCAAGGGGAGTTCTGGGCTAAGAGAGTACCAGTGTTCTAGACGCTACGGTACGACTAAGAACCTTCGGGCGAGGTATCTGCTCACGAAGAGCATGCTCAGCATCGAAGGGTACGATGAGTCCGAGGAGGACGAGTCTTATCCCAGTCTTGGGAGATCGAGCGTAGGAGTTATCTCAAAGGTATAATTGAGTAGCTCTAGCTTAAGGAGTACAAGTGTAGAAACTACGGTTTATATACGTAGACCATGGAAGGTCATGGAAACCCGTGGAAGGGTCGGGAAAATGAGGGATGAAAAGAGATGTGACTTGGGGAAGCGTAAGGACTCGGGATGAGTCGAAACGAGGCACATCTGCTGCGGATCTGTCGATCAGCGTCGATCAGAAGCAGCTGTCTATCAAAGATTATCATGAAACGAAGAAGTGGCCGGAACGGCCTGAAGCGACTATGACAGCGGGATCATTAGTCGGAAATGAAGAAAAGATGCGGTCTGTGGGAGTATCGTCTTACGTGCTGTATGGGAGAGGTCTGGGTAGCGCCAGACAAGATGGATAGCGATCCATCGAGACTAAGCTAAGTAAAAGAAAAGAAAGAAATAAATGGGGCCAGGTCAACTCATAACATTACCCCCTTCCTATGCTCCTCAATGCCGCTTGAGGATATCTAGAGGTCAATGTAGCCTCTGTTGGGAGATCCGGTGATGTTGGCGTAGGCCGTGTCGTCCCACACGTTATCTGTAAAGTCGAGCTCCGGCTCATCCTGAATTCAGGACGTGAGCGGGCGAGGTCGCGGACGGTGCGACCTTCGCGAGGAACAAGAGGAGCTAGAGGAGTGGGATGATGAGGACGGAGTAGCGGGGCGGGGACGGCGGCGGAGTGGACACTGATTCTGAATGTGTCCGGGGCGCATGCGGAGACAGAACGGGCACTTGTATTCTGGGCAGTCGATGTGCCAGTGTCCAAGGCGGTGACAGTGAAAGCAGGACGCGTTGTAAAGAGGATGGTCTGTGGTAAGGCTGATCTCACCTTCATTTATGAGGTGGACCCGTTCAAGCTGGTCGATGAGTTGAACCTCACTGGGTGACAATGGGGAAGACGATGCAGATGGCGTCGGAGCTGCGGGCTCAGCTGGCGAGGGGACTAGGATGGCTTCAACCAGGAGAGTGGGTCGAACGGGGGAAGAAGGAAGACCAACCTTGGCAAGGTCCTGTGAATAGCGTTCTATGTCAGCGACGAAGTCCAGCATATCTAGCTGGTGCATGGCCGATAGGAGGTACGAGCGGATGCGACGGGCTACAAGACGCAGCTGGGTGGAGAAAAACTCCGACTGGGCATTTGCTGAGGTGAAGGAAGCGATGGGGTCGAGACGGGAGACCTGTAAAAAGGCTAAATACAAAGATTCGAGGGGAGAGTCTACATCTAAGTGTGCCTGCATGGTAGCGGCGAGACGAGAGTCACGGAGGCGAGTCTGGAGAAGGCGTCCGGACTCGCATGACAGTGGGTCGGACCAGAGAGTGTATGCGAATTGGGGTACATTGACGGAAAGGATGGTCTTGGGTTTCTCCTCCTCGTCGAGGACGGAGGGCCAAGGGAGAGGTGTGGTGTTCCACCCCGGGGTGGCTGAGTTACTGGTGGAGTCATCGGCGAGAACCATGGGGGGGTGAATAGTAGGAACGGAGAGTTCCTGAGCAAGGGGGGAAGAGTCATCGACTCCCTCAAGGGAGGGGAGAGCGGAGTCGGTGAAGGTACAAGAGGATTCGGTAAGAGAGGATTCGGTAGACGGGGAGTAAGACATGCTGTACGGTGTAGACGGTGATAGAGCTCGGTTGGTGATTCTCACATAGAGACCAGTGCATAGAGTTCTAAGGAGGGAAGACCTTGGGGTGAAGCTTCTTATAGCTTCGGAGGGTTGCTTGGGCATGTTTGAACTCCCATTCCGGGAGCCAGGTGTCGTCGGAGGCAGTGAAGCCGTGCCAGTGGACAAGGAACTGGCGGTGGGTAGCGGAACCCCGGTGTCGTATGATCTTTTCAATTTCGTACTGTTCTTCCCCATCGATAAGGTCAGGTGGGGGTGAAGGGAAGTTGGGGCCGTGCACGGAGTTCTCCTTGTACGGGGTGAGGAGCGATGCATGGAAGACCGGATGTATTTTCCACGTCTTGGGGAGGCAGAGTTGATATGTGATCGGAGACAGTACCTTTGTGATGGTAAAGGGTCCTTCACGTTTCGGGGCAAATTTCGGGTGAGTCAGGTTTCGTTTCAAATTTCTGGCCTCGAGCCAGACCTGATCACCTTTTTCGAACGGAGTGAAATTCTTCTTGTTCCGAGAAGCCATGACTTGCCTAGCTAGTTCATGCACAGCAAGGGCTTCTTGGCGGGCGGCGGTAAGTTCCTTGATATGATCCTCCACGGTGGGGAGATCCGTGAGTGGGAGGACGGTGGGGATCGGAGTAGGTTCATATCCCATCATTAGATAAAACGGGGATTTACCAGTGACAGAATGAGGGCGGTGATTGTGGGCAAATTCGGCATGGATCAACCGATCGGCCCACGTGGTGGGGCTGTTCCCTGCAAAGATCTGTAGGTAAGTCTCAAGTTCCTGATTGATCCACTTAGTTTCCCCATCAGTCTGGGGGTGATATGTGGTGGATAACGCAAGGGAACATCTGAGAAGCCTACCGAGTTCCTTCGTGAAGCGAGAAGCGAATTGGGGACCTCAATTGGAAATGATCTTCTCGTAGAGGCCGAATCTGGGGTAAACTTTCTTAAAATAGAGGGTGGCAACGTCTTCTGCTGTAGTGGTCTTAGTAGTAGGGCAGAAAATAGCCCCCTTCGAAGATGCGTAGTCAGCCCAGACTATTACAGCCGTGAAACCGTTGGATTCGGGGAGATCCGTGATCATGTCGCAGGAGATTTGTTGGAAGGGGCGAGTGGCGGTGGACTTGTTAGGGGTGAGCGGAGGGGTCGTGGGGTGGGTGTTGACCTTGTGTTGCTGGCAAAGGGCGCAACCCTCGACATACTTGCAAACGTACTGGGCCAAACCTGGCCACCAGAACTCGCTTGCAACGAGCTGTCGGGTCTTAAGGAAGCCCGGGTGACCAGCAGACTCATGGTCATGACACCATTGAAGAATGGATTGTCGCAACCCAGCAACAGGGGGAATATACACACAGCCTTGATAGGTTAGAACGCCTTCATGCAGCTGCCAATCACTGAGGCAAGAGCGAAAGGCTGTGGGAATGGACCCATTGAAGGCTTGAAGGGTTTGAAGAAAAAGGGGGTCATCTTTCGACGTAGTCTTAATATGATCCCAGAGGGCGGAATCAATGAGACAGACAAAGATGGAGTCCGGGAGGAGGACTGTCTGAGTGTTGTCCGGCGCATGGGCAAGGAAGTCCGGGCGACGGGATAGAGCGTCAGGACCAGCAAGGAGAGATCCGGGAACGTGAATCATTTTGTAGTCGAAGTCCGCAAGATCTAGTAACCAGCGGGCCTGTCGACGGTTGAGGTTCTGGGGGGCGCGAAAGTAGGTAAGGTTCTTATGGTCAGTGAAGACCTGAACTGGCAAGGAGGAGCCGTGAAGAAGATGGCACCAGGACTTCAAGGCACGGATGATGGCGAGGAGTTCTCGATTGTGGATGTCATAATTACGTTCTGCGGGAGAGAACAACTGGGAGAGATATGAACACGGGTGCCAGGCACCGTTTTCGTCAGTCTGTAGAAGGATGCCACCAGTGGCCATGCCAGAGGCGTCAGTCGCAATGGCGAACGGTGCACTGGGGTTGGGGAGGCGAAGGACGGGTTTGGAGAGGAAGAGTTCCTTTAGACGAAGGAATGCGGTTTCCTGTGACGAGCCCCAACTCCAGGGTTGGGTTTTCTTGGTAAGGTCAATGAGGGGGCAGGCGATGGTGGAGTAGTCTGGGATGAATTGCCAGTAGTAGTTGGTGAATCCGAGGAAAGACTGGACGTCTTTGACGGAGGTAGGGGCAGGCCAGGAGGTGATCCCGTCGAGTTTAACGGGGTCCATGGCGAGTTTTCCGGGGGAGAGAACCATGCTGAGGTAATCCACTTGTTCCGTGGCGAAGGAACACTTGGACAAACGAAGGTGAAAATCGAGCTCTTCCATCCGTTGGAGAACTCGCTTAGTTCGTTCCGTGTGGAGCTGTTCGTCCGGGGAGAAGATAAGGAGGTCATCCATATAGATGACGAGCCACCCTTCGGAAATCATATCCCGGAACGAATCATTCATGAAGCGCTGGAATGTAGCTGGGGAGTTAGTCATGCCAAAGAACATGACCATAGGTTCAAAGAGGCCCTTGTGAGTGAGGAAGGCGCCTTTCCATTGGTGCCCCTCCTTGATCTGAACATTGTTATAGCCCCATCGGACGTCGAATTTGGTGAAGACCTTAGCGTCTTGCACCTTATTGATGAGGTCATCGATTCGGGGTAAGGGGTACGCATCTCAGATCGTCTGGTCGTTGAGTTTCTGATAGTCCATGCAGGGTCGGAGCTTGGGATTGCCATTGGCGTCGAGTTCTTTCTTCTGGACGAAGAAGAAAGGGGATGCTTGAGGGGAGTTCGAGGGGCGGATAGCACCGGACCGGAGATTCTCTTCTAAGAAGGCTTCGGTGGCTTTGTGTTCCCGCGGGGATAGCAGATATAGCTTGCCAATCTTGGGTTCAAAGCCTTCTTTAAGGTTAATCTCGTGGTTGTAAGGTCGTTCCGGCGGGAGTTGTCCGATTGGTCGTTCTTCGAACACCTTTCGGAAGTGCTCATACTCCGCAGGTAGGGTAACTTCGGGTTTCTTGTTGAACTCGGCTTGGGTGAGTTGCATGGCAGAGGTAATCTTGGTGATAACTGGAGAACCTAAGGGGTAAAACTGCGATCCACACCGTTGGATCCGGCCTATCCGGTAATGGTCATGAGCTCTCTGACAGAACTCGTTCTCCGTTTCTTCGTCAAGATATTCGTACAGTCGAGCGTGGTCAACACAGTTGACCTTGACTTGGTGTGGGAGGGTCCAATTGAAGCTGGGTCTCTTGAATCAGTCGCTATGTTCGGAGGTAGCGACATTGTGTTCCTGAAAAAGAACCTTGGATTGGTCGCAGGATTCCGGGATGTCGATCGTCTGTTTAGACCAATCAATTTTCAGGTTGGTGGAGCGAAGCCAAGGAAGTCCGAGGATGACGTTCTCACTCCCGCATGACATGACATGGAAGAGGACCTTCTGGGTGATTCCTCTGGTGTTGGCATAGAGGGTGCACGTAAATCAGATGGCTCCGTGTGAGTTACTGGATTGGTCGACGTTCCGAACGGGAATGGGTTTTGGTAGTCGAGTGGTGGGGAGTTTGTGCTTTCGCACGAAGTCCCAGTCGATGCATGAGATGTCAGCGCCACTGTCGATCAGGGCGCGGGTGTCAACGGCTTTGAGCGAGTGCACAGGTACAATGAGTTGAACTGGGATCTGCATAGATTTGCGAGTCTCAGATACAAGTACATTGGCACACCTAGGAGGAGTCCGCGTTGATGGGGTCCTCCATTCTAAAAATCCTTGCGGGAGAAGGAGATTCTAGCTACTGACTCGGCTTCGTCGTCATCGTCTTCGCAGTCAGCTAGCTCAGGGACATCATCCTTCTTCACCTTATGAGCCTTCTTGGGGTTCTTGGGTGCGTCATAGACCTTGTACTCCTTTGCCATATGGCCAGTCTGGCAGCATCGGAGGCATCGGCCTTCCTTGAAACACTTCTGCCTTTTGGCTTCAGTGAGCTTAGGGGGAAGACGGACGGCGTTGACGTCCATGGCGTCGGGGTCTTTCTCTTCCTTCCTGGAATAGGTCGGTACGTACGAAGTACCGGGTTTCTTGTGTTGCTGTGCGATTCCTCGGGCACGGCGGCGATGAGAGTCGAAGAGGGCCACCTTCTTATACCAGTCGGCGACCTTGGTAGGGGGTTTCTCCATCCAGAGAACGTCGAACATCAAGTCTTTGGGTATACCTGCAGAGTAATAGGAGACTAAGACCGAATCATTGGTCACTTCTGCAATGGATACCTTGGACCTAAACTGTGCAGTGTAATTAGCCAAAGAAGGGGAATACTTGCCCTTCTTTCCGGGGATCATTCGCTTGGTGGCAAGCCAGGTGAGCGCGTTGGTAACTGATTCTGAATGGGAGAAAACTCCTTCAAAGTCGGAGATGAAGTCGGACCACTTCCCAAGAGAGAAGCCTCTGCCGGAGATCTTGGATTCTCGGAAGGTATCAGCCCATGTGGACACTGTGCCTTTCTTCATGAAGGAGAGTGCGTAGGCGATCCACCTAGCATCGTCGTTATAGATTTCTGTGTTGATGGAGAGGTAGAGTTGTACCGATCGAAGCCAAGGCTTCGCTTTCGTGAGGTTTCTGTCAAAGTCTTCGGGGACTCCGAGGCGGATTTCTGTGGGCTTGGTTCCCATAGTGGGAGTCTGAGGCTGGGGCTGAGGGGCTGGGGATGCTGTAGCTGGGAATATATGACCGTGTTGAGCGATTGGTGTCGGTGACGGTGGAGTGGGGCTACGAGGGATGACTGCGCCGGCTGAAAGCTGGTGGGACAGTAGTCTAGAGAGTTCTTGTGATTCTGCTTCCTCTGTGGGAGAGCGTAGCTCAAGGTCGAGGTTGGGGTTATCAGAGCCTTCAGTAGGGGCTTCTGAGTCTGATGTTTCTGAGGCTGAGGACTCGGGGTCCGGTGATTCTGTGGCTCTCCACGAAATGGAGATCGGGGGCGGTCAGGCTGAGGAGGAGGGCCGCTATTCCAACTAAACTGGGGTGAAGAGATATCGACGGAAGAAGCTGTCACGAGCCACCGTGACTCAGTCGTCACCGAACCGAAACGAGGCACCAAACGCGTCAACATGGACGCATTGGCC
>JBBPSV010000241.1:0-24694 GCA_038093795.1 Retiboletus fuscus
ATATATCAGATCCTAGAATGCTGTAAAATGATTAGATATCTTATGTAATGGCTCTATTATGTCACCATTATGCAATCAGTTATGGCACAACTGATATCAACCCTGCCATCATCAGTATATTTCCTTTTTACTATCATACATAATCTCTCTTCTGATCAAAGAGAAAATATTATTTTTCCTGCTGTTTTTTATCTTTCTCATAGGCAAACCACATTTAAAACTGGAATAGGGAAGGCTACTATGGTTAAGGTTCTTCAGGAAGCCCATTCAGAGATAGAAAACTATCATAGTATCCATGCATTCATACTCTCTCCTACCAATAAATGTGCTATTGACCAATGAACTATTACTATCAAGAACAGGGTTGTGGTTGAAGTCATTTGTTTCATTTGTTCCATCATCAGCATTCCTGTATCCTCACAGATGGTAAGGAATACCATCAAGCTGATCTCACCAAAGGCTGGAGTAAAGAAAAACAAATCTTTTGTATGTTTCTCATAGAACAAGGAGGTTGGCCTTTGCTCTTAAGTACCAGCATTGGACTACAAAGGACTAGAAATGACTCAGATGATTAGATGAGACCAAAACCAATAGAACTAGGTCATTTGAACAGGAATATCTAGGGAGAGGAACAAAGAGGGGCTTATTTTCAATGAGGTTACAGATGTAGTCAAGTGTGGAAGAGGTTTACTGATGGTATGGGACTGTATTGGATGGAACAGTATGGGAGGTTTGAGTGAGGTTGAGGAAAAGATGGATGATAAACAGTATGTGGACATTTAGGAGGCAGGATTACTGCAGAACATGAAGAATTTTGGACTTTCTTAAAATAGAATCATCTTTCAGAAGAAGAATGATCCCAAGTATACCTCCAGAAAAGCCCAGATTTGCTTTGATGAGCAATCAATCAAGCTTTTGGATTAGCCTTCATGGTTTCCAGATGTCAAAGCTATTTAACCCACTTGAAGTCATCTCAAAATATACCCTCCTGGGTATAAAAGAGTTTCTATGAAGATTTATCAATTATGAAATAGGGTGGTACTGGAGTGGGTGAATAATTTTGTGGAAAAACATCAGAAATGGATACAAAGCATTTCTAGAATGATTCAAGCAGTTATCAAGGTCAAGGGAGGTCATACCAAGTACACAATGCCCTAGTGTATGCAAAGTCAAACAACTGTTCCAATGAGTTGTCATTTTGATATGACTACCATTCCACCAGATCCTACCCAAATATGTTGACCAAAAGATGGATTTGTAGCTACGAGCAGGAGCTTCATCCTCTCTACCAATAGTTAAGGCCTTGGGCTACCTGTAAGGTTAGTACATTTCAATTAGTGTAAAACATGCAAACAGTGTGACAGTTGTTTGAGCCACTGCAAGGCTTCTACACCAGAACTCACCTCAGAACCCTCTGACTCTGAAGTCTCTACTGAAGACTCAGATAACCCAGACTTAGATCTCAAGCTGGGATCTCCTTCAAGAGACAAAGGAACCAATGAACTCTCCATACAACTATCCCATCAGCTTTCAGCTGGAATAGTCTTCACCTGAGAACCCACCCCACCGTTGCCAACAGCCATAGCTCAGACCAGGAATATCTTCCCAATCACACCACCCCCTGCCCAGAATCCAGACTCCCACTATGGGAACCAAGCCTACTGAGATCCATCATCAACAAACTTGAGAAGTCTGTAGAGGTCTGTAGAGGTCTGTAGAGATCTATAGGGGTCTGTACAGACCTGTACAGACTTTCCAAGTTTGCTGATGGTCTCAGAGTCCTGGAGGACTTCAATGGAAACCTCATGAAAGCACTCCCATGGATGCATTTAGTACAAATGTACCTCTCCACCAACACTGAAGTTTACAATGATAATATGTGATGTATTGCCTATGCACTCTCATTTATGAAGAAAGGGACAACCTCCACCTGGGCTGATATCTTTAGAGAATCTAAGATTTCCACAAACACATTTGCACTAGGAAAATGGTCTGATTTTCTCACAGATTTCAACTCAGCCTTCACCAACACTGAGTCAGTTACTAATGCCATCACTTGGCTAGCTACCAAGAGAATGATCCAAGAAAAGAAGAACAAGTACTCCCCTTCTTTGGCTAACTGCACTGCCCAGTTCAGATCTAAGGTTGCTATCACTGGAGTCAAGGAGGACCATGTCCTCATCAGCTACCATGCTACTGGCATTCCCAAAGATCTGATGTTCAATGTTCTCCAAATAGAGAAACCCCCTGACAAAGTTGCCAACTAGTACAAGAAGGCAGCCCTTTTTGACTCACACAGACATTGAGCATGAGGCATTGCCCAGCAGCACAAGAAGCCTGGAGCTAACTACATATACTTCACATTACCCTCACCCATCCAAGCAAGAAGAAAAGAACTCCAATGCCATGGACATTAATGCAGTCCAACTCCTCCCTAAGCTCACTGAAGCAGAATGCCAGAAGTGCTTCAAGGAAGGCTGATGTCTCCATTGTCACCAACCTGGCCACATTACTAAAGACTGCAAAGTCTACAACACCCCCAAGAAGACTTGCAAGATGAAGAAAGAAGAGATCCCTGCACTGACTGACTGCAAGGACAATGATGATGAAGGAGAGTCAGTAGGAAGAGTTTCTGTCTTCCAAAAGGATTTTTAGAATGGAGGACCCAGTCAACATGGACTCCTCCTGTTACATGCACTCCTGTACTTGTATCTGTTACACAAAGTATATGCAAACAGGAGTCCTCCTATTGGGAAGATTCATTAAGGCAATACTCATGAAGAAACTGACATCTGATTACACTAAGCAGGAGGATGGAGGGTTCAAGGGATGAATCAAGCAATGGTTATATTGCGAAGATCAAGACTGAAGATATAAGTACAAGAGAAATGAGTATTTATATGTGAAGAAGGGCACATAGACCAACAGACCAAAAGAAGAGAGACAAAAGACTAAGGACTATTCTGAGAAGTGGGGGGACACTGACCATTGTAAGAGAAATGTTAGAGGAGAGATAAGTCCAACAAGATATGGTAACTATGAGAGAGAAGAAAGGAATAAGGCTATGGAATTGATGATTAATAAGTAGCTGGTCCCTGTATACCAAAAGAGGATGTTTCCTCTCCATGTATGTATTTGAGTGAAGTATAGAATGAGAAGGATATAAGTAGAGAGGAATGAGAAAATTGTAATATTACCCCATCATACAATTGAACCCCTGGTTCAATCTCCATACTCTGTCTCTTCTGATCCAAGTCATAAGGACAAAATTCAAACATGAGGGATGGATGGTCTTCTATAGAGTTCCAGAGTTTGAGAAGGGGATAGTATCTCAATCACACAGTTGTCAATGATGTGCCTGGGTTGCCTGCAAAGTCTACAGTTACAGTGGAGACAGCACCTGTTAGTATGACCCTAATTGGAACAGAAGTCACATTGGTTGGACAGGCAAGATTGAGTGGGGTGCCCAAAGATGTGTTTGTGACAGATGGGACATACATATTCCACAGTCTTTCCAATAGTGACCAAGGGAGTGGCATTGAAAGCACTCAGTTCAAAGGGAAGCAGGAGGAATGTGGATGGCACAAGGTAGGGTATGGGTGGGTGAGGATAATGTACAAGTTCTATTAGGCAGAGCAATGTACTGAGGTTGATCATGAGGGACTGGATGGTAGATTCATCTAAGTTGTTGGAATAGGCATAGTCACCAACATTGGAGGCTATGATGGTAGGAGTGGGGGATCATGGAGGAGAGGAAAGTCAATCAACCAGCAGGGGTGGTATGGGACATGGGGGTGAGTAAGTACAATAGTGAAAAGGATGAAGTTGGTCACAAGATTCCAAGTAAGTGTCATGTTGGTCCTGCAGTAAAACAAGAAAGATATGCATAAAGGTTGGAAAGATAAGATTGGGCTCTAAGGCCTCAATGTAACTACTAAAACCATAGTGATACAAAGTGGTCAAAACATGTTCAGGGAGAGTGGTCAAAACATAACATAGCAGAAGGTCTGGTCTTTTGGTGGTCAAACAAAGTCATTGAGAGTGGGCAACTCCATAGTAGGTCTTAATAAGCTCCTGGGTTACTATATCTTCATGGAAGATAGGGTTTCATTTGACAGCCATGATGAGAGGGGGTTCATCAAGGACTGTGGTGAATAGCAAGTGGGCCCCAGATTCTTGCAGCAATGAAGGATATACTCATTGTCCACACAAGGGTGAATTAGAGGTGGATGGGGGCAATAAGAGCAAGGAGACAGTAGATAAGGTTTGAGATGATATATCAGATGAGGAACATAGACTGGTTTGTAGTTTCTATGCAGGAGATACTCATGAAGAGACCATCAACTGGTTAGAGACTACAGACTCAGAGGTGGTGTTCATGCTTATAAATGGATAGGATGTGGGTAGCATGTTGGAGATTGGATTTGGGTTCCCATGTATGTTCTGATGAGGGGTATCCCTTCCATGTGGTTAGATACTGTGAGTTAGTCTTGGGTTCCTTATGGGCAATGATATTGTCAACTTTCCATTCTTCTTCATTAACAACATCAGGTGATGGGAGAAGGAAGAGAGGGCCATATGCTTCTGAGGAGTGATAAGGAGATAAGAGGGTGGTGTGGAACATATTGTGTATTTTTCATGTGGGTGGAAGGTGGAGTTGGTAGGTAAGAGGGGATAGGACCTTAAGTTGAAAGGTCCATGACATTTTGGTGCTAGCTTCCTAGAAGAGTATTTGAGATGGAGATGAGTGGTTTCTAGCCACACCTTATTGCTAACCTTCCATGAGGAGAGTTGATGGGAGGACCTGATTGCCATGATCTTCCTGGCTGACTCATGGGCTGCAAGGGCTTCTTTTTGGGCTTTATCAAGGTTGGTTAGGTGGTTTTCTAGGGCAGAGAGGAAGGTTTTGCCAAGTAGAGGGTAGGTGTGGGGTTTGTAACTTTACAGTAGAGAAAAGGAGGACTTTTTGGTAGAGCTGTGTGGTGCTGAGTTGTGGTGATTTTGCCAAAGTTAGGAATTTGGCCTAAGAAGAGAGGTTATTGGTACAGAATATACAAAGATAAACTTCTAGTTCTTGGTTCACCTGTTCCATTTGGCTATCTGTCTGTGGGTAGTGCACTGTGGATAGGCAGACATCATATTTCAGGAGGCAGACCAGTTCTCTGGCAAAGGCAGAGGTGAATTGTGGTCCTCAATCTCAGATTATTCTGTCATAGAGTCCAAAGCATTTGAAGACATAGTCAAAAAAGATTTGGGCAATATGGAAATACCACAAGTATATCCACATGTGCAGCTGAGGGCAATGAGGGAAGGAGTAAACCATAGAGTGGGAGATAGTCACTCTTGAAGAGTAGTGAGGTTGAGTGAAAAGTGTATTGAAGTCTTGGTGTAGCTGACTAGGTTCTGAGTAGGAAGAAGACTTATATTAATGTGAGTGAGGTATGGTTCTACTTATAGTGAACTATTATTGTATGTATGTGTGTATGTCTCTATCATAATAGGTAAGTTCATGGAACATTGAAGAATGTCATGGAATGTCTGAGTAATATGTTTATAATATATTTGACATAGTCTTGGGAATGCCAAGACATTTCTCAGTCAGCTGTCATCCTATTGGACAATAAGATATCTGTTATCTATGATGTCATATATGATGAGTAAATGATATAGCATAATGGCCTCTGTTCATGCCAACCTAGAATCATGGTAGATGATAAGAAAGATAAGATAAGAATACCATGATTCCTGATAGGCAATTCCAGCTGCATCTACTGTTTTAGAGCAAGCTACAAGTATTACCCCCTTCATAAAGTGGTTGACCCAGACCACTATCAAATCATGGCCTCTAGAGAGGGGTAGATCAGTGATGAAGTTGACAGTGAGCTAACAAAAGGGGAGTGCAACAGTGGTGGAGATCAGAGAGAGTGGTGGGTAGATAGGATGGGTGTTGATCTTGTTCTGCTGGCAAATTGCACAGTCATCAATGAAGTATTTGATGAATGTTGAAAGGCCCAGCCATCAAAAATCTCACTCAAGAATGGCTTTGGTGTGGAAGATGCCCATATGGCCTGATAGGGGAGACAAGTGGATGGAGTGGAGTAATGAGGATTGTGCAGTCAGGGAAACATACATGTGACCTTTGAAGTAGAGGTGGCTGTTGTCAAAGTTCCAGTTGGCAAGGGAGATGTAGGTGAAGAGTGGAAATCCCTCATCAAGAGCAGCAAGGGTATGAAGGACAAAGGAGTCAGAGGAGGAGTTCTTGATGTGATACATGAGGGTGAGGTCAAGTGCATCAATGACAATAGGGTCAGGGGTGATGGAGGCATCAATGTTGTTGGAGGAAGTGTCAATAGAGTCTTTGTAGGATAGGGTATCCACTGGTCCCATCTTGGTTTCTGGTGTGACAACCCAGGTGTTGTCAAAGTCTTGCAGGAAGAGTGACTGGTGAGCTTGGCAATGGGAGAGTTTTTGGGGGTCACAGATGTAAGAGAGATTTTTGTGGTCAGTCAGGGTGGAGATGGAGTGGTGGGTTCCCTGGAGGTAATGTTGCCATTCATTGAAGGCAAGAATAACAGCCAGAAGTTTTCTATCATAGATATCATAGTTCTGTTCTATGGAAAAGGTATTGAAGAAGTAAGTGCATGATTTCTTGTCTCCATTGGAGTCTTTCTGCATGAGAACCACTTCTGCTGTGAGAAGAGAGATGTTTGTCATAAGAAAGAAGGGACAAGAGATGTTGGAGATATGAAGGACAGGTGCCATGCAAAAGATTTTCCACAAGGTATTGAAGGTGCATTGTTGAAGCAGGGTCCAGACCCATGGTTGGTCTTTTTGGGTTAAGAAGGTGAGGGGGATGACAATGTTGGAATAATCAGGGATAAATTTGTGGTAGAAATTGGTGAACCCCAGGAAGGAGTGAGTTCCTTTGACTGAGGTGGGAGGCTTCCAATCTGTGATGGCAGAGAGCTTCTTGGGATCCATCTGAGCAAGCCCTTGGCCAATGATCATTCCAAGGTATTCCATGGTGGGAGTATTGAAGGAGTATTTTGTAATTTTTAGGGATATACCATGTTCTTGAAGGCTTTGGAGAACTTGATGAGTGCATTTATGGTGTAGGATAAGGGAGCTGTTGGTATGAATGCCTAAGTTGTCCATGTAGATCTTAAGCCATCCTTCTGTGATCATGTTGGCAAAGATATGATTCATGAAGGCTTGAAATATTGTTGGGGCATTGCAAAATCCAAAGAACATAACAGTTGGTTCAAATAGGCCAAGAGGAGTGATGAATGCTGCTTTCTATTGGTCCTCTTTCTTGATGTGAATGTTATTGTACCCCCATCTGACATTGAACTTAGTGAAGAATGTGGCATCTTTCATCTTCTCTATGAGTTCTGAGATGAGACGTAGGGGGTAAGCATTCCAAACAGTGTGACTGTTGAGATAGCAATAATCCTGAACAAGTTGGAGGGATCCATCTTTCTTAGAGACAAAGAAAAAGGGGGTGGCCTGGTGTTATGCAAAGCATTACAACTGGAGTTTCCTCCTAGGATCGTTGTCAAGGTGATACTCACAAAAAGACTAATGTCTTGTATATGGACAATAGTCAGGTGATACTCACGAGGAGACCAATGTCTGACGTTGACTCAAAGGGAGGAGAGTGAAAGGTTTCAAGGGTAACTTGGGGTTAAATCAAGTAATGCTTATATTGCAAAGACCAAGATTGAGATATAACTACACAGGAGCATGAGTATTTATAGACCAGAATGATGTGCACGGACCAGGGAGAGAACAATAAGAAATAGGTGTAAAGGTTATTCTGGGAGACAGGGAACACTAGCCATTGTGAGAGAAATGGCAGAGGAGTAGTAAGTCTGATAAGAGCCAAAGGAGTTATGATACAAGAGAATAGAAGATCTGTGAAGGACCTGTAATGAGAATACAACCCACACCAGTATAATGGGTAGTGACATTACCCCTCCAAGAGTAGAGTTGGTGATAGACAGCGAATAGTAGTATATGAGAACGAAGAAGAGAGAAAATCGTAACATTATCCCCGTTGTACAGTTGAGCCCCTGGCTCAATCCTCATGCTTCTCAATTCTCCCTCTGAAGGTTGTTGGTCAGGTAGGGGGAATGGATGGTCCACTGTGGATTGCATGGGCCTGTGAAGGGGATAATAGCTCAAACTGAGGAAAGAGCAGGTACCTTTGACAGATGTGGGGGGTTTCCAGTTAGCAATGGTGGAGAGTTTGGTAGGATCCATCTGAGCAATCCCTTGGCCTATGATCATTCCAAGGTACTCCATGGTAGGTGTATCAAAGGAGCATTTAGTGATCTTTAGAGATAGTCCATGTTCACGAAGGTGCTGGAGGACTCTACAAGTTCATTCATGGTGGAGGGTGAGGTGACTGTTGGTGTGGATATCTAAATTGTCCATATTAATCTTGAGCCAGCCTTCAGTTATCATGTCAGTGAAGATGTGGTTCATAAATGACTGGAAGGTTGCTGGGGCATTGCAAAACCCGAAGAACATGACCATGGGTTCAAATAACCCAAGAGGTGTGATGAACGCTGCCTTCCATTGGTCTTCTTCTTGGAGTCATATGTTATTATATCCCCATCATATGTCAAACTTAGTGAAGAATGTGGCATCCTTCATGTCATCAATGAGTTCTGGAATGAGGGGAAGTGGGTAGGCGTTCCTAATGGTATGACTGTTTAGGTATCTGTAGTCCTGGACTGGGCATAGAGTCCTGTCTTTCTTTGGTACAATGCATCCAGTTATAAGATGTTCTTCGATGAATGCACTGCATGCCTCTTTCTCTTTGGGATTGAGAGGATAGACTTTAGCGATTTTGGAAACAAAGGTATCTTTGAGTTCTATGGTATGGTTGAAGGGCCAGTGGGGGGTAGTTGTTCAAAGGTTTTCTCTGAGAAGACATTGGCATATTCAGAACAGAATTCTGAGATTTGTGGTTCCAGGGTTGATTGAGTCATTATCTCATAGATCTGTTCTCTGTTCATTCCATTCAAGGGATGATACTCATAAAGAGACCAATCGACCCCTTGGGGATATTGTTGGGAGAACAGTGTTGCAATTTCTTGATCTGGGTCAGGATAGAGGGGGTGACCATAGGCAAGTTCAAGATTCAATGGGATGGTAAGGGTGAAGCTTTTCCAGTTGATGGAAGGGTTCCATTTCTGAAGCCAAGGCATTCCAAGGATGATTTGAGGATGGCTGAGTCGGACTTCCATAAGGTGTTCTTTACTGGAAAAGGAACCTAGGGTAACAGGGATTGTGGTAGTGCAGTGAATGGATTCCTTCTGATTTGGGGTTCCATCAACATTGTAAGCAGCGAGGGGTTGTGATAGTTTAGTGATGGGGAAGTTATTGTTTGTGAGGAGGCGAGGGTCGATGAAGTTTCCAGTTGCTCCAGAGTCAATGAGGGTGGTGGTTTCAACAGTTTCATTCTGTCCTTGTAGTTGAATGGGTAAACGCATAGTTCAATTCATTTTTGGTGCTACAAGTACATGACTGGGTATGGGAGAGGACGATGTTGAAGTGGCTCTCCTTCTTAAAAATCCTTTCCTCATTGGATGTTGGGAGTGGAAATAAAGGCAATTTCCTCAGTTGGTTCATCCTTGTAACATGCTTTGAGGACAGATAAAATCTTGGAATCTCCTTTCCTGGTGGTTTTGAGGGATTGGATATACTCATCAACCGCAGAGTGAGGAATTTCTGGTAACTCTTTGGTGGTTTCAGTGGTTTGAATATTCTGGGAATGGATAGGGGGTGGTGTTGATTGCAAGGAGGTATTCTTTTTGCAATTGGCGGAGTTATGATCCAGTAGTCGACATTGGAAGCGATGTCCCTCCCTGATATACTTGGCGTATTCAGTGGGGTTGAGTTTGGATAAGGTGATGCTGTCTACATCCATGGTGTTGGGGTCTCTAGATGGGGTTCAGATCCAGGAGGATGGTTGGGGTCATCCCCCTTGGAGCACCAGGATGCGCATCTTCTAAGTATGGAACGTCTTAGCTTTGGCGATCCAGTTGGTGATTGTGGTAGGGATGGTGGTCATTGAGAGTATCACAGTAGATATCTTCTGGTCTAGTCCTAGGGAGAACTGGTCAATGAGCATGGCATGGTCTGTGATTTTTGCTTTAGCATAGAGGTTTTGGAAGTTGGTGATGTACACCTGAAAGCCATTATTGGTAGTTCCGTCCTCATTCTTGAAGGATCTTTGGACTAGTTTGGATAACTTGGTGCAGGCAGTAGCTTGTACGTTATATGGGTAAAAGGTTTCCTCAAAGTTAGAGGCAAAAGTGTTAAAGGTTGTGCTGGCGACAGTAGCAGAGTCGGCCATTTTGTCATACCACATTTCAGTGAAAGAGGCACCCCTTCCTTCGCTCACCTTGTTCAGGGTGGTCATGATTTTGTTGCTATCTTTGGTATACAACATGGCATTCAGGGCAAAGTAGGCCTTCATGGCCTGAATCCATCAGGAGGCATCAACAGATTTTCCCAAGAAGTCAGAGGGTAGGGCAGCTTTAAGTTCTGGCATGGTGGTTGCTGTGGAGGTAGGGTTCGATGGTGTGGGGGAATTCTGTGGGGGTTGGGGTACAAAGGTCCTGGTGTTCGTGGAGGTGGTTGCTGCAGTTAGTGGGTTGGCAGCTCCTGATGGTGTTGCTGGGTTACAGTGATGATGGGCTCTCATTGGTTGTTGTTGGATTTCAGGAATGTTAAAGTCCTTGATGTCATCAGGACCCAGACCATATGTTCTACTAGAGCTCGTGGTGGCTATGAATTTGGTCCTTCACCTAAGTAGGTGGGACCATGGACAATCTTGGTCTTTTGTTACACGAAGCATTACAACTGGGGTTTCCTCCTAGGATCATTGTCAAGGCGATACTCATGAAGAGACCGACATCTTGACAAGGATATGGACAATAGTCAGGTGATACTCACAAGGAGACCAATGTCTGATGTTGACTCAAAGGGAGGAGAGTGCAAGGTTTCAAGGGTAACTTGGGGTTGAATCAAGTAATGCTTATATTGCGAAGACCAAGATTGAGATATAACTATACAGGAGCATGAGTATTTATAGACCAGAATGATGTGCATGGACCAGGGAGAGAACAATAAGAAATAGGTGTAAAGGTTATTCTGGGAGATGGGGAACACTAGCCATTGTGAGAGAAATGGCAGAGGAGTAGTAAGTCTGATAAGAGCTAAAGGAGTTATGATAAAAGAGAATAGAAGATCTGTGAAGGACCTGTAATGAGAATACAACCCACACCAGTATAATGGGTAGTGACATTACCCCTCCAAGAGTAGAGTTGGTGATAGACAGCGAATAGTAGTATATGAGAATGAAGAAGAGAGAAAATCGTAACACCTGGGGGGACTTGGAGGGTATGATTTGCCCAGTTTTGAGGTGTTCATTGACAAAGGCCTTATAGGCTTCTTTCTCTTTGGGATTGAGAGGGTAGATCTTGGTGATCTTTGGGATGAAAGTGTCCTTTAATTCATTGGTGTGATTAAAGGATTGATGTGGAGGTAGTTGGTCATAAGTTTTCTCAGAAAAGATGTCAGTGTAGTCAGTGCAGAATTCTGGAATAGGTGGTTTGTCCAGTCTGGTCATCAGGATTTTGTTGATCTGTTCTTCTTTGCTTGCATTCAAGGGATGATACTCATAAAGAGACCAATCAACTCCTTGAAGATTGTATTGTAAGAATAGCTTTGACAATTCATGGTCTGGATCTGGGTGGAGAGAGAGTAGGTCATTGTTCAAACATGTGGTCATATTGTTAGGGAGAAATCTCTCCAGTCAATGGAAAGGTTCCATCTCTGAAGCTAGGGTATTCCAAGGAAAATCTGAGGGCAACCAAGACATACAATCATAGGGTGTTCCATATGGGAGAGTGAACCAATAGTGATGGGAACCTTGGCAGTGTGTTGGATGAATCTCTTTTGATTTGGAGTTCCATCAACATTGTAGGCTATAATGGGTTGTGTTATGATTGGTTCTCTATGATGTCCCAATCCTAACCAATTTTTGCTAAGTTCTTTTATCTTATCTTATCTTCTTATTGCACCAACAGATGCTCATGTGCCATCTTATCATGGATGCCTTTGTTTATCTTTATTGACACTTTTATAGAGTTTACTTTCTCTCAAAGTCACACTATCTGGCAAGCACAACCTTTCACTTCTATTTCATTTCAGTGCTGTGCTTCACTGTGTACATTGCCTCTTTCATTTCTGCTATGCTTCTCTTCCATTCTATTCCTGTGCTCTGCTGTGCATTACACATCATGCTTCTCTTTAATCTCCATTTCACAGCCTTATGCCTCATGCTGCCACATCCTATAACCATATGCAGCCATAAACCAAACATGTACATACTATACCTTTGAGTATATAAACCCCAGGGAAGTCACTGACTAACCCCAGTCTTGTTCTTCTGGAGATTTCCCCAAAGTCTCTACACTAAGAGCAAAGCTCCCTGCTCCTCACTCATACACTCTAGTCCAGTATAAGGATGACTACGAAGTTACTCATGACCTAGTCTACCCCCTCCACAACAACTGCTCAGTGCTAGACATATTGGGTTGTTTCAGGTTGGGGAAGTTCTGTGGTTTCAAAGTTGTTATTGCTGAGTAGGCATGGGTCTAGGAAGTTTCCAGTTGCTCCAGAGTCAATGAGGGTGGTGGTTTCAACAATTTGGTGTTTTCCTTGTAGTAGAACAGGTAAACACATGGTTCAATTCATCTTTGGTGCTACAAGTACATGACTTTTTACAGGAGAGGGCAACATCAAAGTGGCTCTCCTTCTCAAAAATCCTTTCCTCTCTGGATGTTGGTAGAAATTGAGGCAATTTCCTTGGTGGGTTCCTCCTTGTAGCAAGCCTTGAGAATAGACAAAATCTCATTCTCTCCTTTTCCTGAGGTCTTGAGTGATTGTATATATTTCTTGATGTCAGATTTTGAAGTCTCAGGAAGTTCCTTGGTGATGGTCTCTGTATTCCTGATATTCTGGGGATGAATGGCATTGGAAGGTCAAGGAAAGAAGTTCTTCTTACAATTAGCCAAGTTATGGCCTGGGAGTTGATAGCAGAAGTAGTAACCCTCTTGGATACACTCAGCTCATTTGGTGGGGGTCAGTTTGGACAGGGTGATGCTGTCCACATCCATGACATTTGGATCTCTGGATGAGGTTCAAGGAAAGAAGGAGGAGGGTTAGGGTTGCCCCCTTCTGAGTGCAAGGATGTGCATTTTCTGGACATGGAATGCCTTGGCTTTGGTGTTCCATTCAGTGATTGTGGTGGGGATGGTAGATATGGAGAGAATCATGATGGTGATCTTTTGGTCCAATTCTAAGGAGAACTGATTGATGGAGAGTAGTGTGGTCAGTCATTCCAGCTTTGGCATAAAGGTTCTGGAAGTTGGTGATGTAGGTTTGGAAGCCATCATCTATGGTTCTGTCAGGTTTCTTGATAGACTTCTGGACTAACTTAGATAGATTCAGACAGACCATGGCTTTGATATTGTAAGGGTAGAACATGTCTTCAAAGTTGGTGGTGGAGGTGTCAAAGTCCTTCTTGTTGTTGGGAATGTTGGTGTTGGCCATCTTGTCATACCACATCTCAGCAAAGGAGGCTCCTCTTCCTTTGCTCATTTTGTTGAGAGTGGTCATGACCTTGTTGCTATCTTTGATATACAAGGTGGAGTTCAAGGTGAAGTATGCCTTCATGGCTCAGATCCAATGTGAGGCATCAGCAGGCTTTCTGGAGAAGTCAGTGGGTAGGGTCACTTTTAATTTGCCCATGGTTACTGGTGTGGTGGTGGGGTTGTGGGGTTGTGGGGCACTTGGTGGTGGGATATTCTGTGATGTTGGGGCAGAGGGTGCTAGGGTGACAGGCCCAGTGATTGCAGGGATGGTAGCTGCAGTGAGTGGGTTGGCAGCTCCTGATGATATCTGCAGGGTGTGCTGTTATCAGGATCTGGATATGTAGGTTGATTGAGTTTTAGGGATCTTGGGGAGGTCAATGTTGATGTCATATGGTCTGAGGCCATAGGTTCCTTTGGGGCTCATGGTGACTAATGGTCAGGTCCTTCACCTAGAGAGGTGGGACCAAGGAGAGTCTTGATTTTTTGTTACACCAAGCAAATGCAAACAGGAGTCCTCCTATTGGGAAGATTTGTTAAGGCAATACTCACAAAGAGACTGACATCTTAACAGATCTTAGCACAACTCAGGTGATACTCATGAAGAGACCAATGTTTGATTGCACTAAGCAAGAGGACAGAGGGTTCAAGGGACAAATGGTTTAAGCCCAAGGCTTCAAGGGGTGAATCAAGCAATACTTATATTGTGAAGATCAAGATTGAAGATATAAGTATAAGAGAGATAAGTATTTATACATGAAGAAGGGTGCATGGACCAACAGATCAAAATAAGAGAGACAAAAGATTAAGAACTATTCTGGGAAGTGGGGGGACACTGACTATTGTGAGAGAAATGTTGGAGGAGAGATAAGTCCAACAAGATGATAATGGTAACTATGAGAGAGAAGAAGGGAATAAGGCTGTGAAATTGGTGATTATTAAGTAGCTGGTCCCTATATACCAAGAGATGATGTTGCCTCTCCATGTACATAGTTACCCTTGAAAGAAGTAGAAAATGTTATCTAGCCTAGTCCCTGATCCAGACTATGCAGAAGGATTGAAATCCTACTTCAACTATTGTATCTTGAAGACTTCAACTCATACCTGAGTCAGGAAGAGAGTCACTATCATATCATCACAATCTAGTCCAGCTCTTTACTGTTTGGGTCTTGCTATCCAATCATCTAGTCTGTTGACCAGACTCATATCCACCATCCCTTGCCTTGCATCTAGTCAACAGGATACACATTGATTATATATTTGATTATTGTGAAATCATTGACATCACATCTTGCTGCTTGTGCCCAATTGTCTAGTCTGTTGACTAGACTCATAATGCCTATATTCAAGAAACCTAGTTGCCTTGCTCTCTGACAGGCAGATAATGATACATCATCAATGAGCAAGGACAAAGGGTTGGACAAGGTCAATTTATTGCCCATCTTTCTGACACAAAGCCACTTTGGTTCAACAAGAGCAGGGTTGAGAAGAGCATCACCTATATCATCTGTTAAGTTGAGGGGGTCCACTCAAGGCACCATGTCAGTGCAGCAGAGTCCAGGTTTGACAAAAAAGATGTCAACAACAACAATGGGTGATGTGATGGAAGAGGGGACTATTGCCCATTCAGATAGATGCCAAGAAGCAGAAAAGCATCAAGGCATGCGGAAAAAATGATAGCTGAAATCATTTCATCTGTCACCAGCAGTGTCTTTCATCACTTTGTTGTCATCATTACTAACTTTACTACAATCTATAATATTATTGACTGATATGCCAAAGTTTTGGGTGATATTGGTAGTCACATGCATGCAGTTAGCCTTTGTGGATCCAGTTGCCAGTACTGCAAATGTATCATGCCAGATGTTCTTCATATCCTAGCTGAGCCAGTATGTGTTTCCACCAACACCTTTTTCATGCTTGATAGCATGTCTATTAGTGCCATTGAGAATGAAGAGTGGAATCAAAGACAATTAGGGTAGAGTGCAAATTTATCCATTTTTGTAGTGGGGAATCTTCTGAGGATGCAAAGACTGAAATGATACTATTGATGGCAACCTCACAGAAGAGGCGGTACATTGTCAACTATAGAACTGAATACAAGTGAAGGGTCACTGTATAGTGGATTTCAACTTTCATAGATTCATGACAGTGGAGTTTCTTAGTAAAACATGATAGTACTACATTGAGCTTTGAGTCCATTTACTATGGGATTTTCTTCAATCATGCCAATGGCACAAGCATCCATACCAATCATCATGTGATATTTCATTGCCTTCAAGTGGTGTGGAGCTATGAAGAAACCAGGCAACATCTGTATATTGGAAATCAAAGTTCAAAGCCAAGAAAAATTAAGTACTTCAAGTACAATGTGTGCTGGTTGGATTAGGCTCACATTGTTTGCACCATCCCTGATTGCAAGCAAGCTCAGGTTCTGATTCTGCTTGATGAGCCTGACCACAAATGCTTCTTGAAATAGGTAATATTCAATCTGCTGAAGAGACTAAATGCCCTGGGTATTAAGACAGTAACTTGAAGTAAGGAGACCTTTTGCCAAACAAGGGCTAAGGAATGTGTACTTTGATGTGACATAAATTACATTTCAGACAATAGAAGAAAGTGATGAAGAACACATATAAACTTTCTGGTTGTAATAGAGATCAGTGATTTCAGAGTCCACCACAACCTGCCTTGGTTAAGTCAAAAATTGCTGATCCCTATTTAAGATCAGGAAATTCACATGTAATATCTTTTCACTCCTTCATTATCATCAACATTTCCAAGTTAGTCAAGACTTCGATGTTGGTATTTTGGTGGATATGAGCATAGCAATTTGTTCTTAGAATGAAAGTGTAGGCTCAGATACAAATGTAGTCATGTGCTAGAGCCTTCATTCCAAGGGCCAGAGAAAAGGAGAAGGACTCTGGCAAGGTACCCATCACTATTTTGTTATTTAATTTTTGGACTCTAGTTCTGATTGTTTCCCCTCAAGACATCAAGGACAGTACAATCACAATTTGACAATTCCTATGCCAATTCAATGGTGACAATAAACAAACTTGCTATACACTATTGGTACACTGGTCTCATGTCACATCTGGCACAACAATGCCACTGAAGTTACCTAGGTACATTCTCACTACTCCATTTTGTGCAGTAACTAACCACTGTCAATATTTTTACATAGGACCAACCATACACCAACACATTCTCAAAGCTGAACACACATCTATGATGGATGGAGGACAGACTTGAGGTCCTCAAAGTGAGAACAACTCTTGTATATCCACATATGCTATCTCACCCATGTTATGCTTGGCCCGGGTAGGGTCGAGCGTAGACTCAAGGAGAAGTTCTGGGACTAGAGAGTACCAGCGTTCTTGACGCTGCGGTACGACGAAGACCTTCGGGTGAGGTATCTGCTCACAAAGAGCACGCTCAGCGTCGAAGGATATAATGAGTCCATAAAGGACGAGTCTTATCCCGGTCTTGGGAGATCGAGCATAGGAGTTATCTCAAAGGATATGATTGAGTAGCTCTAGCTTAGGGAATACAAGCGTAGCGGCTACAGTTTATATACGCGGGCCATAGAAGGTTGTAGAACCCTATGGAACGGGCGGACGGAAACGGAGAGTAAAAGCGACATGACTCGGGGAAGCGTAGAGACTCGGGAGGAGTCAAAACGAGTCATGTCGGCTGCAGATCTGTCGATCATGAGCAGCTGTCGATCAAAGATTATCATGAAACGAAGAAGCGGTCGGAACGACCCAAAGCGACAATGACAGCGGGGTCATTAGTCGGAAATGAAGAGTAGGTATGGTCTGTGGGATAACTACCAACGTGCCGAGAGATAGGGGCCTGGGTAACGCCAGGCGAGGCGGATAGTGGTCCGCCGAGACTAGGCTAAGTCGAGATAAAAAGAAAAGAAATAAACGGGGCCAGGTCAAGTCATAACAACCCATGGATAACATGAGAAAGCCCTTGATGGCCCTGCAACCAAGGTCAAGGTCACAGATGAAGGCCAGATTGTATTGCATGTTCTCTTTTGCCCATCTACCCACAGCTCATCCATCTCACATCCAGATACAAGATCATTGAACCCTTCCTCCATCTATCCCATCCTTGAGCTCTAAAGTGACTTGAAGAGGATCAAGCCAACATTGTGACCCTGCTCTCTGAATTGTATGCTATTGCAGAAGAGTACAAAAAAGGGATGACAGAGCTCAATGTGGTACTATATGCCAAGTTTGGCTGCACCATTAACCTTGATGGGTGGATCAATCAGACTTGTACTTTCAATGATATGCCAGGCAGTCCTCTATTGAAAGTGATATTGAGGTTATCAAGTGGGTGTCAACAATGTGTTCAAGATTTCCAGCTCCTCTGGTCCCATAACCCACCCTCCACATCAGCTGAATCTAACAATGACCTCTAAATGCCAACAAAGTCTCAACCATTTCTGTCCATTGACTGGACTATTCTGCAGACTCATCAGATCTCCATCCATTTGCAATACAGTCCTATTCCATCTTGTGGACTTTGAAGAAAGGGGAACAGGCTCTGAAGAAGTATGTGAGGGATGCTGCATACCTTCTTCTCTGTTAATCACATTCACCCACACTTTGTCTGGCATATTTGGCTGTGGATACTTCTTTGGGTGTTCTTCCCATTTGATCCTATGTTGATACAGATGTGTCCCTGACAGATATTGACATACTAAGAGACAACAAGTACATAAGAAGAGATTGAAACATGCTGGTTTCTTCTGTGTTGGTATGATTAACAATGTCAGAGACTTTGGTTGACCCCTTCCACCATGGCCATATACACCCATACCAACAATGTGCCCCTCCACCAAGGTTTGCCAAGGACAACCACTGACCTTATGAAATCCATCACCTAGCCTCATCTTCCTCAATTTTGACCTCAACTCTCTCCTCACTGCCCATCCCAACACCCACCTCACCCTTAACTTCACCTTCACCTTGATATTCTCATTCTCCTCACCACTGAGCCCCCTCATCTTCACTGCGTTCCCATCATGCATGCATATCTAATTTGTCTGCTCATCATATACCACATGGTGTATATACTCAGATAGTGGCACTGGAGGCTTGCCCTATCCCCCCATCTCATTCCATCCAAGTCCAATCCAGCCCTTTCCATGTTCACCAGCATCATCACCACTGAGCATCTCAGAAGTGTGTTCACTTACCTGATTGAAGTAGGCTCATGTACTGGTATATCCAGTTTGGTGCTTCCAACTAGAACATGGTGAGCACAGAAGACTGATGTGCCTGCATGAGCCAAAAAAAAAACACATAATCTATGCAATCCACACACATGCATACCTCTTTCAGCCTTGTAACCACCATTGCCTTCTGCATGAAACATGCATCCCTCCCCCCTATTCATACTAAAGTTACTGAGCAATTTTGATGCAGTGTTACTCACAATATCATATGTATACATGTATAACATCCCTTGTAACCCTTCTGCAAACATCATGTTAATCATTCAATTCAGGTATGCCCCACTTTTCAAGCAAGACAATTTGAGGACTTTAAGGGTGTTTAGCAAATTAATTTATCAGGTAATAAGATTCTCAGACAGGATATGGAGCTTGGACAATTCTCATAACAGTAATCCAGACTGGTCCATGAAGGTCCTGACTTGGCTCAGTAGGGCAAGTAAAGAACCAAGGCAGAGGTATGTCATCATTGCCTATTTTCTACTGTTCTTTGCAACTTATTTGCCTGTGACAGAGATGGTCCCTTCATTTTTGTCAGTGGGCAACCCTGGATTACCTTCTGATTTCTGACTTTGAGATGGACAGTCCCTGCCTCCATGGTTGTTCTTGGAGTCATATCACTTTCTTGCTCTTACCCCCCAGGGATAATTCTTGATGATCCACCAATGCTTTATGAAATCTTGAGTGTTACTGATGGTGTTTTAGGCTGGTCATGTGTGACATTCCAAGAATTTAGTCCATGCATGAGGTAGTGAGGTGGCACAGCTTCTTGCCTCTTGCCACCTCATTACCTTTGTGGAGCTAGCTGGGCAGCATCTTCACTCCAGCATACTGTTGTTTTCACACTGTTTGATGAAACAACCCAATGCATCTAGCACCAAGCAGTTGTTGTCATAGGGGGTAGACTAGGTCATGAGTAACTTCATAGTGGTCCTTATACTGGACTAGAGTGTATGAATGATAGAATGGTGAGTTCTGCTCTTAGTGTAGAGACTTTGGGGAAGTCTCCAGAAGAACAAGACTGGTGTTAGCCAGTGAGTTCTCCTGGTTTATATAGCAAACTCTAATGTATGTACATGTTTGGTTTATGGCTACATATGGTTATAGCATGGGGCAGCATAAGGCATAAGGCTGTGAGACAGAGATTAAAGAGAAGCATGATGTGTGATGTGCAGCAGAGCACAGGTATGAAATGGAAGAGAAGCATAGCAGAAATGAAAGAGGCAATGCACACAGTAAAGCACAGCACAGAAATGAAATAGAAGTGAAAGGCTGTGCTTGCTGGATAGTGCAACTTGAAAGAAAGTAAACTCTATAAAAGTGTCAATAAAGATAAACAAAGGTGTCCATGATAAGATGGCATGTAAGCATCTGTTGGTGCAATAAGAAGATAAGATAAGATAAAAGAACTTAGCAAAAATCTGTTAGGATTGGAATGTTGTAGAGAACTGATCATAACACTCTTTACTCACTTCTCTCTCCTTCACTCATGAAAGACCCCCAATCTAGCAGTAGCTCTAGACTATACCACAGATGAGTTCCAAGAAGAGCAACAACCCTTTGTCAATGCCAGGCTCACTCCTCTCCATGCAGCAGACACCCTCAAAAATCACTGGACTGTCCTCAACAATAAGGATAAGGCAAGATGGCTGCAGAAGGAGCAGAATGCTGAGGTGGTATGAGCAGCAGCCCAGGAATGAACTGATGAGCTCAAAGTACAACAGAAAGAAGAACAAGTGCAGATCCTAAAGGAGAAGCATAAGAAGAACAAGGTGAAATATGTGCCTGTTCCCAATAGAGCTGTGCCCTCAAACCCTCTGTTCTATCTTCCCTCATGGCCATTTGCAAGCTCAAAGCTCACCAATTTTGCAAACTATGGTATTTCACCAATGCAGGCCTGGATGAAGCTGAGATATCCATCTCATACACAACAGATGACAACTTCTTTTCCATTGTACCAAGCACTGATAGAATGCACTCCATCATTCCCTCCATTATTGCTCATGACAAATCAGATGTCATCTAGGATGAGAACTTGACCTTTGAACAATTTGGGCAGGCCACACTGTGCATGATGAGTGCTATGGTCAATAACAGATGGCAGCAAGACCACATAGATATGCATGTCTGCTTCTGGTCCAGTATTGAGAACCATGAATGGCACTATTTATGCATCAATTTCCAACAGTGCACTCTCCTGCTTTACCAAGAAAACCAGAGGTATTTCTGGCATGTCACCATAGGAGGGCCTCAAGCTTTCAACCTCTTGATCATCAATGAGCAGATGCTCAACACTACACACAACTACTTGGTACTAAAAATCAACAACAAACAGTACAAGCTCATCTGTAGGTACCATCTCTATCCACTCAGTGAGCATGAGCTCAATGTCTCCCAGCCCATGATACTAATAACACAATGACACATCCACTGGTCCTTACCACATGTAATCTGTCAACTACATCCACTGATATCCCACTATACACATACCATCATGCTGTGTCCACTGATATCTTTCCATATGTACACAACTACATTGTGTCCACTGGATATTCCACATGGTGTGTACCTCTCACATGCCATACACATCATTTGTCTCCTGCTTCCTCAGAGTTGGCTATGGACAGATTCTCCAGGATAAATGACACTTCTTCTGGGTCATCCCATGCTTGTTCTCATAGTGCTCAGAAGCATCCAGGCTCACCACCTTGTGAACCAGTGGCCTACATGTCAAAGAAAATGAGATCCTTTCAAGCCCAGAACTCACAACAGCAGCAGCAGCTCAATGAGCTTGCAACCATCATCCTATCCATCTGCACTATATGCCTGGGAAGGCACAAGCATGACATCACAAGATGTATGGCCTTATGTACCTGGGATAACAAGCATGACACCTTTGTGGAATGTGTTGGAGTCACACTCCACTCAAAGTTGGGCAAGCAGCTCTGCTCAAAGTGGCAGAAAACCAATGGCTGCTCTGAAATCCATCCTGCACTCCACATCTGCTCAGGATGTGGATCCAGGTTCCATGGAGCCCAATGCTGCCCTCATGCAGAGTGCCCTCTCACCCTTGATGCCATACAAAGCTGAGGCATGGGAGCTCATACTTTGTACAGCCAATTTTTTCCACCATTTCATGGACATTCCCACCAGTGTTTGTAATGGATTTCTTGTAGACCTTCCAACACTCTTTCATATCCAATCTCCTCCTAATAAAGATTTTGCTTTGATATGTATCATGGAATTCCAAAAATTGATAAACCATGAACTCTACAAAGGAAGGTATATCATAATTCCTAAACTGGGACATCCAGGAAAGTTTATAATTGTCCAAATTTTCTCTTTTCCCTTATGTGCTTCCATATGCTTTCCTAATCCTCTATCAACTCACATGTTAATGCCATTAATTTTCCCACCTCATGGGGAACATCCTCCATAGTTTACCTCTTAATTTCTTGTCTCCCTCCAGGAGCTGAGGCAGCAATGTGAGACATTGCTGAAGCCTACTGCACTATCCCACTACATCAGTCATAGTGGCCAGTGGTGATAGTGCAAGCTAACCAAGATCAACTATATGTTGACACCTATGCAGCTTTCTGTTCTGCCCCCATAGCAGGTCTCTGTGGCTGTGCAGCAGACACAGCAGCAGAGATCTTTAGATCTCAGAGAATTGGTCCCATGGACAAATGGGTAGATGATCACATTTTCCTGTGCATAAAATCAGCATACATTAGTGAGTACAACTCCAAGTGAAATGAATGGGCTTGCTATCAGGAATCATGGTATTCATCTTATCTTTCTTATCATCTACCATCATTCTAGGTGGGCCTGGATAGAGGCCATTATGCTATATCATGTACTTATCACATATGACATCATAGATAACAGATATCTTATTGTCCAATGGGACAACAGCTGACTGAAAAATGTCTTGGCATTACCAATGTATTACTCACATGTTCCATGACATTCTCTAATGTTCCATGGACTTACAGTGGCTCAAACAACTGTCCCAATGTTTGCATGTTTTTCACTAATTGAAATGTACTAACTCTACAGGTAGCCCAAGGCCTTAATCATTGGTAGAGGGAATGAAGCTTCTACTCTTAGCTACAAGTCCATCTCTTGGTCAACATATTTGGGTAGGATCTGATGGAATGGTAGTCATATCAAAATGACAACTCATTGGGACAGTTGTTTCACTTTACATACATAGGGATATTTTGTACTTGATATGATCTCCCTTGATCTTGATAACTGCTTGAATCCTTCTAGAAATGCTTTGTATCCATTTCTGATGTTCTTCCACAAAATTCTTCCTCCACTCCATTACCACCCTATTTCATAATTGATAATTCTCCTTAGAAACTCTTTTATAACCAGAAGGGTATATTTTGAGATGGTTTCAAGGGATTAAATGGCTTTGACATCTGAAAACCATGAAGGCTAATCCAAAAGTTTGATTGATTACTCATCAGAGCAAATTTGGGCTTTTCTGGAGGTATACTTGGAATTATTCTTCTTCTAAAAGATAACTTTATTTCAAGAAAGTTCAAAATTCTTCATGTTCTGCAGTAACCCTACCTCCTAAATGTCCACATGCTGTTTATCACCCATCTTTCCCTCAACCTCACTCGAAACTCCCATACTATTCCACCCAATCAGCCTCATACCATCAGTAAACCTCTTCCACACTTGACTACATCTGTAACCCCATTGAGAATAAGCCTCTTTTTGTTCCTCTCCCTAGATATTCCTATTCATATGACCTAGTTCTATTGGTTTTGGTCTCATCTAATCATCTGGGTCATTTCCAGCCCTTTACAGTCCAATGCTGGTACTTAAGAGCAAAGGCCAACCTCCTTGTTCTATGAGGAATAGACAAAAGATTTGTTTTGCTTTGCTCCAGCCTTTAGTAAGACCTTCTTGATGGTATTCCTTACCATCTGTGAGGATACAGGAATGCTGATGATGGAACAAATGAAACAAATGACTTCAACTACAACCCTGTCCTTGGTAGTAATAGTTCATTGGTCAATAGCACATTTATTGGTAGGAGAGAATATGAATGCATGGATATCATGATGGTTCTCTATCTCTGAATGGGCTTCCTGAAGGACCTTAACCATAGTAGCCTTCCCTATTCCAGTTTTGAATGTGGTTTGCCTATGGGAAAGATAAAAAACAGCAAGAAAAATAATATTTTCTCTTTGATCAGAAGAGAGATGATGTATGATAGTAAACAGGAAATATACTGATGATGGCAGGGTTGATATCAATTGTGCCATAACTGATTGCATAATGGTGACATAATAGAGCCATTACATAAGACATCTAATCATTTTATAGCATTCTAGGATTTGATATATGTAATAGAAGTTCAAAGTCAAACAACTGTCCCAATGAGTTGTCATTTTGATATGACTACCATTCCACCAGATCCTACCCAAATATGTCGACCAAGAGATGGATATGTAGCTATGAGCAGGAGCTTCATCCCCTCTACCAATAGTTAAGGCTTTGGACTACCTATAGAGTTAGTACATTTCAATTAGTGAAAAACATGCAAACATTGGGACAGTTGTTTGAGCCACTGTACCTATTATCATAGAGACATACATATGTACATACAACAATGGTTCACTATACAGTGAGCAACAAAACTAATGCAATGTTTGCATCATTTTGATTGTGGAGTCAATATCTGATGAAGTATTAATGCTAGATCCTCTAACCTAGGTATCAATAGAAAGCCCTGATCGAGGGCTTTTAG
>JBBPSV010000242.1:0-24592 GCA_038093795.1 Retiboletus fuscus
TGGATTTATCCTTCTCATCCCCCTTCTCATCCTTTTTCGACTTTTTGTCTTTGTCTCGACGATTTCATCCATATTCTGCACCCCCTTTCGAGTAGCAGTCTTGGGTCCAGTGACCCGAGATCTTGCAGTTGTCGCAGTAGGGTTGCCCAGGTATGGGCATGTGGCTGCATCCACTTTTGGCAGTATTGCCGTGTGATGTCTGGTATGAGGTGGATGTGGTGGTGGTTTGGCTCGTACGTACGCTGTACTCATCCCGTATGCAGCGTTTGACTTTGATGGAGCTGTAGTGGTCCAGTAAAGCTGCGAATACATAGTTCCATGTAGCCGGCATAGAGATTCGGAGGAAGCAAGCAAAAAGCTCGTCCTCGATGTCCCGATTCATCAGGATGAGGTCCTGGCGGTAGCCCTTCATTTTTGAGATATGGGCAGCAGCATCCTCGCCATCTGTGTATTTCATACTGACGAGAGTGGTGATGACGAGGGTCCAGTCAGTTGCTGTGGTTCCCGCATAGAGGCGACGAGCCTCGTTCCACATTTGTAGCGCAGTATCTAAGTGGGCAAGTTGTGACATGACATCCTCTGTCATGCACGAGGTGAGGATGGAGCAAACAAATCCATTCGCTCTTATCCATCTATCTGCTTCACGGGGTTGGTATATCGCGTCAGGTTTCAGTAGCTCTTTCGATACATAGACGTCGAGTCCAACGGTTTTGAGTGCACGAAGGACATTGGTAGTCCATGTGGAATAATTCGATGCGTTGAGTTTAGGACGGAGGCGGAGTAAGTGCGTGAATTTAGATGGTTGGATGGACTTCTTGATAGTGAAGTGGGTTTCTGACTCATCTGATTCTTCATCGTCAAAGCTGGCCTGAGATCATGGTGTGCCAGATCGCAAGCATGCAGGGTGACTGGTGTGCTCTGGTGGTCTCAGCGACTGGCTCGGTTGAGCCATAGTGGCTGGTTCTGGGGCTGGTGCCAGGTTGTGTGGCGGTGACTCAGTGGCTGGAGTGAACTCGGCTGGTCCAAGTCGGCCAGTTCTGCGTTCCTGGGATCGGCCGTGTCTACGAGAGGGATTTCATGACATTTTTCGCGAGTTTTTTTTTTTTTTTTTTAACGAAGCATCTGGGTTGTGGGCAGGTTCTGCCTGCAGACTAGGTTGGGCAATATCATGTTGGCGGTGAGCTGGTTTGGTAGTTACGACGAATGTAATGGTGGTATCTGATAGCTTTGGAGTCTCAGGATTTCCTGCGCTAGACAGGGCTCATAACCTGTGAGTGAACACAATCTGTAGAGAATGGAATGAATAACTCCAGTTGAGTACAACGAGACTGACTAAGTATGTACCTGTAGAGAATGGAATGAATAACTACAGTACATTAGTAAGGGAGTGTATGCGTATGCATATTGAGTAGCTTACCTCCAGTCGAGTACAATGAGACTGGAGGAAAAGAGAGGAACGACAGTGTTGTTACGACTTGACCTGGTCCCGTTCATTTTCTTTCTTTATTTTCGATTAGCTTAGTCTTGATGGGTGACTACCCATCTCGTCTGGCGCTACCCAGACCACTCTCATATGGCACGTAGGTTACCATTCCCACAGACCACATCTTGTGTTCATTTCCGACTAATGACTCCACTGTCATTGTCACTTCGGGCTGTTCCGGCCACTTCTTTGTTTCATGATAATCTTTGACTGACAGCTGCTTCTGATCGACACCAATCGACAGATCCGCAGCGGATGTGACTCATCTTGACTCATTCCGAGTCTTTACGCTTCCCCGAGTCACATCTCTTTTTCATCCCTTGTTTACCCGCTCGTTCCACAAGGTTCCACCACCTTCTATGGCATGAGTATATAAACAGTAGTCCTTACGCTTGTATTCTCCAAGCTAGAGCTACTCAATCATATTCTTGAGATAACTCCTACGCTCGATCTCCCAAGACCGGGATAAGACTTGTCCTCTTCGGACTCATCGAACCCTTCAACGCTGAGCATGCTCTTCGTGAGCAGATACCTCGCCCGAAGGTCCTCGTCGTACCATAGCATCAAGAACGCTGGTACTCCTTAGTCCCAGAACCTCACCTTGAGTCTATGCTCGACCCTACCCAGGCCAAGCGTAACAAAAGCTCTAGCTTACCACGTCACGGCTACCATCAAGTAGACCCTCCTCCTCAGCCCGACCGCCACCGATCTCCACTTCGTGGAGAGCCACAGAACAGCCAATCGCTGAATCCTCAGAATCATCGGACTCAGAAGTCTCTACTGAAGGCTCTGATAACCCCAACCTCAACCTTGAGCTACGCTCTCCCTCCACAGAAGCAGATTCCCAAGAACTCTCTAGATTACTGTCTCACCAGCTCTCAGCCGGAGCAGTTATCCCTCGAAGCCCCACCCCACCGTCACCAACCCCGATCGCTCAAAGCGGTCATATATTCCCAGCTACGGCACCCGCCGCTCCCCAGCCCCAGACTCCTGTTATGGGAACCAAGCCCACGGAAATCCGCCTTGGAGTCCCCGAAGACTTCGACGGAAACCTCACGAAAGCCAAGCCCTGGCTACGATCGGTACAGCTGTATCTATCCATCAATGCAGAGATTTACAACGATGACACAAGGTGAATCGCCTATGCGCTCTCCTTCATGAAGAAAGGTACAGCATCCACATGGGCTGATACCTTCAGAGAATCCAAGATCTCAGGCGGAGGCTTCTCTCTCGGGAAGTGGTCCGACTTCGTTGCCGAATTCGAAGGAGTTTTCTCCCACTCAGAATCGGTTACCAATGCGCTCACTTGGCTTGCCACCAAGCGAATGATTCAAGGAAAGAAGGGCGAGTTTTCCCCTTCTCTGGCTAACTACACCACCCAGTTCAGGTCCAAAGTATCCGTCGCAGGAGTAACCGACGATTCGGTTCTAGTCTCCTATTACTCTGCGGGTATACCCGAAGATCTGATGTTCGACATTCTCCGGATGGAGAATCCCCCTACTAAAGTCGCCGACTGGTACAAGAAGGCAGCTCTCTTCAACTCTCACTGCCGCTGAGCCCAAGGAATCGCCCAACAACACAAGAAACCCAGCACTTCGTACGTGCCGACTTACTCCAGGAAGGAAGAAAAAGACCCCAACGCCATGGACGTCGACACGGTCCGTCTTCCTCCCAAGCTCACTGAAGCCGAATGGCAGAAGTGTTTCAAGGAAGGCCGCTGCCTCCGATGCTGCCAGACCGGCCATATGGCAAAGGAGTGTAAGACCTACGACTCTCCCAAGAACCCCAAGAAAGCCCGAAAGGTCAAGAAGGATGATGTCCCTGAACTAGCTGACTGCGAGGATGATGACGAAGCCAAGTCGGTAGCTAGGGTTTCCTTCTCCCGAAAGGATTTTTAGAATGGAGGACCCCATCAACGTGGACTCCTCCTAGATGTGCCAATGTACTAGTATCTGAGACTCGCAAATCCATGCAAATCCCAGTTCAACTCATTGTACCCGTGCACACTCTCCAAGCTGTTGACACCCACGCCCTGATCGACAGCGGCGCTGACATCTCTTGCATCGACTGGGACTTCGTGCGAAAGCACAAACTCCCCACCACTCGACTACCGAAACCTATCCCAGTCTGGAACATCGACCAATCCAGTAATGCCCACGGAGCTATCCGATTCACCTGTACCCTCTATGCCAATACCGGAGGGATCACCCAGAAAGTTCTCTTCCACGTCATGTCTTGTGGTAGCAAGAACGTCATCCTCAGACTTCCCTGGCTCCGCTCCACCAATCCAAAGATCGACTGGTTCAAACAGACGATCAACATCCCCGAATCCTGCGACCAATCCAAGGTTCTTTTTCAGGAACATAATGCTGCTACCTCAGAATACAGTGACCGATTCAAGAGACCCAGCTTTGACTGGACCCCCCCATGCCAAATTAAGGTTAACTGTGTTGACCATGCTCGACTCTATGAATACCTTGACGAAGAAACAGAGAACGAGTTCTGTCAGAGAGCTCATGATCACTATCGTATAGGTCGGATTCAATGGTGTGGATCACGATTCTACCCCTTAGGATCTCTGGTTATCGCCAAGATCACCTCTGCCATGCAGCTTGCGCAAGTGGAGTTCAACAAGAAACCTGAGGTCACTCTCCCAGCGGAATATGAGCAGTTCTGAAAGGTGTTCGAGGAGCGACCAATTGGACGACTCCTGCTGGAGCGAACTTATGACCACGAGATTAACCTGAAAGAAGGCTTCGAACCCAAGATTGGCAAGTTATACCCGTTATTCCCGCAGGAACATGCTGCCACAGAAGCCTTCCTCAAAGAGAACCTCTGGTCCGGTGCTATCCGCCCCTCGAATTCTCCCCAGGCATCCCCTTTCTTCTTCATCCAGAAGAAAGAACTCGATCCCAACAGCAACCCTAAGCTCCACCCCTGTATGGACTACCGGAAGCTTAACGATCAGACTATCCGCGATACATATCCCTTACCCAGAATCAACGACCTCATCAACAAGGTGCAAGACGCGAAGGTCTTCATCAAGTTTGACGTCCGATGGGGCTACAACAATGTCCAGATCAAAGATGGACACCAATGGAAAGGCGCCTTCCTCACTCACAAGGGCCTCTTCGAACCCATGGTCATGTTCTTCGGAATGACCAACTCCCCTGCCACATTCCAACGCTTCATAAACGATTCGTTTAGGGACATGATCTCCGAAGAATGGCTTGTCATATATATGGACGACCTCCTTATCTTCTCCCCTGATGAGCAACTCCACACCAAATGAACTAAGAGAGTCCTTCAACGGATGGAAGAACTCGACCTTCACCTCCGCTTGTCCAAATGTTCCTTTGCCACAGAGCAGGTGGACTATCTCGGCATGATCCTTTCCCTGGGAAAGCTCGCTATGGACCCTGTCAAACTTGATGGAATCACTTCCTGGCCTGCCCCTACCTCAGTCAAAGAAGTCCGCTCCTTTCTCGGATTCGCCAACTACTATAGGCAGTTCATCCCGGACTACTCCACCATCGCCCGACCCCTCATTGACCTTACAAAGAAAACCCAACCATGGTGCTGGGACTCGCCACAGGAAACCGCGTTCCTTCGCCTAAAGGAACTCTTCCTCTCCAAACCTGTGCTCCGCCTCCCCGATCCCAGCGCACCTTTCGCCATTGCGACCAATGCCTCTGGCGTGGCCACAGGTGGCATTCTTCTACAGACCGATGAGAATGGTGCTTGGCACCCTTGCTCGTATCTTTCCCAGTCATTCTCCCCCACTGAATGCAACTACGACATCCACGACTGGGAACTCCTTGCTATCATCTGCACTCTAAAGGCTTGGCATCATCTCTTACATGGCTCCTCCACCCCAGTACAGGTCTTCACGGACCATAAGAACCTCACATACTTCCGAGCCCCACAGAACCTCAATCGACAACAAGCCCGCTGATTGCTCGACTTGGCAGACTTCGATTACAAAATGATTCACGTTCCCGGATCCCTCCTTGCTGGTCCGGACGCCCTGTCTCGCCACCCGGACTTCCTCGCTCACACACTGGACAACACTCAGACCGTCCTCTTCCCTGATTCCATATTTGTCCACCTCATCGACTCCGCCCTCCGAGATCACATTAAGACGATGTCGAAAGACGACCCCTTGTTCCTTCAGACACTCCAAGCCTTTGATGGCTCCATTCCTACCGCCTTTCGCTCTCGCCTTAGCGACTGGCAGCTCCACGAAGGCGTTCTGACCTATCAAGGTCGCGTCTATATTCCCCCTGTTGCCGGACTGCGTAAGTCCATTCTCCAGCGATGTCACGACCATGAGTCCGCCGGTCATCCAGGTTTCCTTAAGACTTGACAGCTTGTTGCGAGCGAGTTCTGGTGGCCTGGTTTGGCCCAGTACGTTCGCAAGTATGTCGAAGGCTGTGCCCTTTGCCAGCAGCACAAGGCCAACACCCACCCCACAACCCCTCCGCTTACCCCCATCTGGTCCACCGCCACTCGCCCCTTCCAACAGATTTCCTGCGACATGATCACGGATCTCCCCGACTCCAACAGTTTCACGGCTGTAATAGTCTGGGCCAACTTCGCATCTTCGAAGGGGGCTATTTTCTGCCCAACCACCAAGACTGCCACTGCGGAGGATGTTGCCGTCCTCTATTTTAAGAAGGTTTACCCCAGATTCGGCCTCTATGAGAAGATTATCTCCGATCGGGGCCCCCAATTCGCTTCTCACTTCGCAAAAGAACTCGGTAGGCTTCTCGGATGTTCCCTCGCGTTATCCACTGCATATCACCCCCAGACTGATGGGGAAACTGAGCGGATCAATCAGGAACTCGAGACTTACCTGCGGATCTTTGCGGGGAACAATCCCACCATGTGGGCTGATCAGCTGATCCACACCGAATTTGCTCATAATCACCGCCCCCATTCTGTCACCGGTAAATCCCCGTTTTACCTAATGATGGGATATGAACCTACCCCAGTCCCCACCGTCCTTCCACTCACGGACCTTCCCGCCGTGGAGGATCGCATCAAGGAACTTACCGCTGCCCGCCAAGAAGCCCTCGCCGCGCACAAACTAGCTAGGCAAGTTATGGCCTCACGGAATAAGAAGAACTTCACCCCATTCGAAAAAGGCAATCAAGTCTGGCTCGAGGCCAGGAATTTGAAACACAATCTGACTCACCCGAAATTCGCCCCAAAACATGAAGGACCCTTTACCATTACCAAGGTACTGTCTCCGATCACGTATCAACTCCGCCTCCCCAAGACGTGGAAAATACATCCGGTCTTCCATGCATCTCTCCTTACCCCTTACAAGGAAAACTCCGTCCACGGCCCCAACTTCCCATCCCCTCCACCTGATCTTATTGATGGAGAAGAACAGTACAAAATTGAAAAGATTGTACGACACTGGGGTTCCGCTGCCCATTGCCAATTCCTTGTCCGATGGCATGGCTTCACCGCCGCCGACGACACCTGGCTCCCCAAACGGGAGTTTAAACATGCGCAAGCAATCCTCTGAAGCTATAAGAAGCTTCATCCCAAGGTCTTCCCTCCTTAGAACTCTACACACTGGTCTCTACGTGAGAATCACCAACCGAGTTCAATCGACCTTAGTACCTCTCAACATGTCTTACTCCCCATCCACCGAGTCCTCTCTCACCGCATCCTCCTTCGCCGACTCCGCTCTGCCTCAACTCGAGGGAGTTGACGACTCTTCACCCCTTGCCCGGGAACTCTCCGTTCCCACCGTCCACCCTCTGATGGTCCTTGCCGATGACTACCCCAGCAACTCCGCCACACCCAGGTGGGACACTACACCCCTCCCTTGGCCCTCTGTCCTCGACAAGGAAGAAAAACCCAAGACCATCCTTTCCGTCAACGTACCTCACTTTGCGTACACACTCTGGTCCGACCCACTGTCATGCGAGTCCGGACACCTCCTCCAAACCCGCCTCAGAGATTCCCGCCTGGCCGCTACCATGCAGGCCCACTTAGATGTAGATTCCCCTCTCGAATCATTGTACTTAGCCTTCTTACAGGTCTCGCATCTCAACCCCATCGCTTCATTTACCTCTGCCAATGCCCAATTGGAGTTTTTCTCCACTCAGCTCTGTCTCATAGCCCACCATATCCGCTCCTACCTCCTGTCAGCCATGCACCAGCTCGACATGCTGGACTTTGTTGCAGACATCGAACGTTATTCTCAGGATCTTGCCAGGGCCGGTCTCCCTCCTCCCCCCGTTCGACCCTCTCTCCCCATTGAAGCCATTCTAGTCCCTTCGCCAGCCGAGCCTGTTGCTCCGACGCCGTCTGCGTTGTCTTCTCCGCTGTCTCCTAGTGAAGTGAACCTTATCGATCGGCTTGAGAGAGTCCACCTCATGAACGAAGGTGAGATCAGTCTCAGCCCTGACCACCCCCTCTACAATGCATCCTGTTTTCACTGTCACCGCCTTGGACACTGGCGCATTGACTGCCCAGAATACAAGTGCCCGTTCTGTCTCCGCATGTGCCTGGGACACATCCAGAACCAGTGCCTACTCTGCTGTCGTCCCCGCCCCGCTACCCCGTCCTCATCTTCGTCCTCTAGCTCCTCCTGCTCGTCGCGCCGGTCGCACCGCCCACGACCTCATCCGCTCGCGTCCCGAATTCAGGACGAACCGGAGGTGGACTTTACAGATGACATGTGGGATGACACGGCCTACGCCAATGTCACCGGTTCCCCCAACGGGGGCTACATGGACCTCTAGAGATCCTCAAGTGGCATTGAGGAGCGTAAGAAGGGGGTAATGTTACGACTTGACCTGGTCCCGTTCATTTTCTTTCTTTATTTTCGATTAGCTTAGTCTCGATAGGTGACTACCCATCTCGTCTGGCACTACCCAGACCACTCTCATATGGCACGTAGGTTACCATTCCCACAGACCACATCTTGTGTTCATTTCCGACTAATGACTCCGCTGTCATTGTCACTTCGGGCTGTTCCGGCCACTTCTTTGTTTCATGATAATCTTTGACTGACAGCTGCTTCTGATCGACACTGATCGACAGATCCACAGCGGATGTGACTCATCTTGACTCATTCCGAGTCTTTACGCTTCCCCGAGTCACATCTCTTTTTCATCCCTTGTTTACCCGCTCATTCCACAAGGTTCCACCACCTTCTATGGCACGAGTATATAAACAGTAGTCCTTACGCTTGTATTCTCTAAGCTAGAGCTACTCAATCATATTCTTGAGATAACTCCTATGCTTGATCTCCCAAGACCGGGATAAGACTTGTCCTCTTCGGACTCATCGAACCCTTTGACACTGAGCGTGCTCTTCGTGAGCAGATACCTCGCCCGAAGGTCCTCGTCGTACCGTAGCGTCAAGAATGCTGGTACTCCTTAGTCCCAGAACCTCACCTTGAGTCTACACTCGACCCTACCCAGGCCAAGTGTAACAAGTGTGACGTTTGTAAGTACACGGGTGTTGCCCGATTAGGAAGGTATGGTGAAGTAGTAAAAATATATAGTATCTACAGTATCATCGTGCTGATTTCCAACATTTGTGACTGTTGGAATCATTGCATTTGTGTTAGGTGACAGCATACCATTTGTGAGGTCACAGGCCCAACACCAATGATACCATTGACACCTTGGAAACTGGAAGAAGAAAGCGCATCGCCGATGAGTTGGTTGGTGATGACGAGATCTGCTTACTGTCAGTGATCAGGTGTGAATAAGGTTACAAGATTCCTTATGCTCCAGTCCGGACATGTAACCTGACCCATAAGTGACGTTTACAGCTTGCCCTATAGGGATACTGGTGGACGTCCAAACAGATGAGGTGCCAGTACTGCAAACAATAATCATATGTTGGGCGGCTTCAATCAATCACACGCACTCACCCGCAGAAAGTGTTGGAAGAGCCTGTATCAACAATGAGGTTATAGGATGTCGAGCACAACTAGCCATGGCAAAGTGGAGAGTGGCAGCAGAAAGATTACGAGGGTCATGAGAGTGGTCAAAAAGCTTCATGAATGCATTCCCCAGGTTGGACAGCTGAGTGGGGTTGTCAGGATGGCCATTGGGAGTGAGACGGACTGCTTCCTCAAACATCAAAATGGACTTGTCAATGTCTGCGAGGTCACCGAGGCGCTGAAAGCGACTGAATAACGAGTTCCCGAGGTTGTTCGACCAACCTGGCTTGTCAGGATGGCCATTAGGAGTGAGACTGATTGCCTCCTCAAACATCGAGATGGACTTGTCGATGTCTGCAAGGTCACCGAGGCGCTCAAAGCGACGAAATAATGAGTTCCCGATGTTGTTCAACAGAGCAGGCTTGTTGATATGGCCATTAGGAATGAGATGGACTGCCTTCTCAAACATTGAAATGGACCTGTCGAAGTCTGCAAGATCACTGAGGCGCTCAAAGCGACTCAATAACGAGCTCCCAAGATTGTTCAACAAACCTGGCTTGTCAGAATGGCTATTGGGAGTGAGATGGACTGCCTCCTCTTTCATCGAAATGGACCTGTTGATGTCTGTGAGGTCACCAAGGCACTGAAAGCAACGAGATAATGAGGACCTGAGGTTGTTCAACTGACCTGGCTTGTCAGGATGGCCATTGGGAGTGAGACAGACTGCCTGCTCTTTTATCGAAATGGACCTGTCAATGTCTGCAAGGTCACCGAGGTGCTCAAAGCGATGAAATAGCGAGGACCCGAGGTTATTCAACCAACCTGGCTTGTCGGGATGGCCATTGGGAGTGAGATGGAGTACCTCCTCAAACATCGAAATGGACCTGTCGATGTCTGTGAGGTCACCGAGGCGCTGAAAGCGACTGAATAACGAGTTCCCAAGGTTGTTCAACCAACCTGGCTTGTCAGAATGGCCGTTGGGAGTGAGACGGACTGCCTCCTCAATCATCGAAATGGACCTGTCAATGTCTCAAATCGACTCAATAATGAGTTCCCAAGGTTGTTCAACACAGCTGGCTTGTTGGAGTGTCCATCTGGAGTGAGCTGCATGGCAGACTCTAACATCGAAATCCCCTTGTGGATGTCACCGAGGTTGCCATTGTCCTTGAATTGACAATACAACAAGCCTCCAATGCTAGCTAGTGCTGAAGGCTGGCGACCATCATGATCCTGAGCTGACAAGCAGTGCAACGTAGCCCATGCCATCCATATTGACTCATCATCGTCAGCATTTGTGCTCGCCACCAAAGATATCCCGGAATTCATTGCCCGAATCTTCACAGAGATCCCAGCCATCTGTAATGCAAGCGATGCTGCTCGGTATCCATAGTTGTCCACGACTTTGCAGAGCAAATCCTCAGATCCCGTCCAGTCTGCCTTTTCCCCTTGTCTCTGTAAATAGGCCAGAAGAGCGAAACAGAGATTGAGTGCTGTGACGCAGTGATCTCCGTCATTACTACCACGAAGCTGGAGTGCATTTTGATACAGTGTAATTGCCACGTCTAGATCATGGTAACGATGGTTGTCCTGACAATCGATGAGCCTCGCAGTGGCCAAGTTAAACAATGCAGCAAAATGATTTGGGTAGTGTGGGGGGGACATGTCACGGACATGCTCAAAACATGAGATGGCTTTGTCCAGATCTTTTTGGTTGTGGAGCTGGCGATAACATAGGAGAGCATGATATCCGATATCAGTGAATCGCGCTAGCTGGTTCATTGCATCTGATACCGACAACTATCGTCATGTGGTTAGGAGGCGTTAACAATAAGGTGAACAGACCACCCACGTCAGGTATTGCTGTGGATTGCCTGACATCGCTCATGCGTCATTTGGTAATTATTCTGAGCGATGAATGCGATGGCAAAATCTCTTTATCAAGGAACCTGATAGCTACAATGACATGTCAGGGGGTGAGTACGATAGTGGTGGAGTTGCTCACACTGCAGTTCTTCATTGTGGTCGAGCACATCCCCTATGGTAGTCTTGAATCGGCAGAGTAATGTGCTCTTTCCGTGCCTTGTTCGAAGCTCGAAGGACGCATAGACCTTGAACGAAATGGCAGACGATTGCTCCAATGGCCTAGACCACTTTCAGTCGAAGTAACAAGAATAGAGATGGCAGTAACTCATAGGAGGATCTCTTCATCCCATTCCACCGCGTCCTTGCCAACCAACATGGGTTTATTCGAAGTCTTTATGATCTTCCCATTGATCTCTACAGCAGCATAGAAGCCTGTCAGCACGCGACAGAGGCCAGATGCAACATCTGTGGCATGGATGTCTGTACAGGGATGTCAACGATCCCTGCAGTATAGCCCATATCACTGCTTACGAGTTATGAAGACATGTTCGGATTTGTTTGTATCAGACGAGCGCAGTTCCGAACTGTCTGATCTCTTTCTTTCCAGAGCAGGTTGTGGCTGTGGGGTAACAGCTGGGTCAGAGTGTGAATCATGTTCATCCATGAGTGCAAAACGAAGTCTGCTGAGAGGAAAGAAGGACAGAGGAATCTGGGGGAGTTCTGATCAGAGATTCTGCAGTGATGGGTTCATAAAGGCAGCCACAGGATGCAACGTTCACGTGCACATGTTTGATGGAGAATGGAGCGAACCTGTTTGGATTCATTTCACCGACCACAGGATGCAACGCTGTGGTGGACATGTTTGATGGAAAGTGGAGCAAACCTATACAGATTCATTTCGCTGACATGAGGTTTACATGCAGCCACTATAGCAAGTGACAATGTATGGGACTGGCTGTGCACACCACCTGGACTCACCGGAGAAGCAGCAGAGGCTCAAGAGGTGGTACAACAAGTTTGGCCCCGATGCTGCCACCAACGATTACCCCAGTGTCACCAGCACTAGCATGCACACACACAAGTTCAAGTATGCGATGTTGTGGGATGTGGATGTCACAATTTCCGATTTATGCAGGAGCCACCACACACTGCTTACAGAATGCCATGCTGGCTAGTTCCACATGAACTTTGTTTCATGACTGGTAAACACGACGACGTCACATATCTCATAGTTGTGCACAGGGCATTTAATCTAAACGATGGGTTTTTGGCGAGGGAGACTTGCACCGGAAAGGAGCTGTAGAGTTCCTTCATAAGTGTGCAGGAAATTGCTGAGACGTCATCACAACAGCAGAAGGGGATGCTTGTTTGATTTTGAGATCAGTTTTGCTGTTGAAGGTGTGTGAATGGGGTCAATAAAGAATGGAAGGTGTACCTGTCGAGGTCGGAAGTTTTGACAAAGCAGAGACCTTCTGCCACTCTGGTCTGGATGGAAAGACTGTTGGACAGTGCTGCCACTAGGCAGCACTGTGCTAGGTCAGTGTGCAAGAGAGGGAATGACGGACTTACGCTCTGATTGCACTGCGTGCCAGACATCCGTCTCCAAGGATCCAGACTGCATGATAGGGGTGGCTGTGCTCAGTGCACTGCAGGAGGGTCAAGAGAGGGGGGCGGGATGGGCGAGCGGTTTTGAGCCTGCGAAAGCTCTCGTCAGGGGGCTTACTGCTACCCCTACCGCCAGCCTGCTGTCAAGTTGTTTAGGGAACTCCCTGCAGCACCAGACAGAGGGAGTGAACCGCCTTGAGTGGTGACCCTCCGCGATGCAGGTTGCTTATATGGGTGAACGAGGGTGGGACGGGGGAGATTCCCAGGTAGCATGATGCCCACAGTGATCATAAGAGGTATGCGCCCACCCCTGAGCCAGTGCACCTGACCACTTTTGTTGGTCTAGGCTGACTTCTTCATTCCCATGTGATGCCACACAGGGATCCAACCCATGTGGTCCCTACTCCCACTGAATGACTCGGCTGTAGCAACATTGATCTGAGTATGAGGTTGGCAGGGATGAACCCATCAGACTCGACACTTGGAGCACCCTGGCGATGCAGGCAAATGATTCTTCTAATGGATCACAAACCATTTTCCCATGCAGCTTACACCGTCATGTCCCTGCCAGTAGCCCTCACCCAACCCATGCAGACCATCTGGCTCAGCAGGACCCCCGCCAGCTTCAGTGGGATCTTTTGTAGACACATCTGTTGCTTTGCTCATCTCCTATGCCTTTCTCATTGCTTCTGGCAGCAGCATGCTTGGACCAGATTGGCACGAGGTGCCCTTTCTGTTATCTCATTACATGATTGTCATCAGCGTATCCCTCTACATTCTCCTCGACAGCATGATCTGCGCAGGCTCTTGATCGCTCTCCATTAAGGCCTGCACATGGCATGTCACCTTTGACGCATGGCATGCCAAATATTGTGAAAACCTTTGGTATTTATTACCTCAATCGCATTGCAGGGATCCTAAATACAGGTATGTGATGCCCTCTTGATTTAGGTCATGCTACCAACACAAGTCACTTCGACAGCTACGTCCCCGCTCACATCACCTGTGTTACGCTTGGCCCGGGTAGGGCCGAGCGTAGACTCAAAGGAGTTCTAAGACTAAGAGAGTACCAGCGTTCTTGATGCTACGGTACGACTAAGAGCCTTCGGGCGAGGTATCTGCTCATGAAGAGCACGCTCAGCGTCGAAGGATACGATGAGTCCGAGGAGGACGAGTCTTATCCCAGTCTTGGGAGATCGAGCGTAGGAGTTATCTCAAGAGTATGATTGAGTAGCTCTAGCTTAGGGAGTTACAAGCGTAGAAACTATGGTTTATATACGCGGGTCATAGAAGGTCATGGAAACCCGTAGAAGAGACGGGTAAACGAGGAACGAAAAGAGATATGACTTGGGGAAGCGTAAGGACTCGGGATGAGTCGAAACGAGTCATATCCGCTGCGGATCTGTCGATCAGCGTCGATCAGAAGCAGCTGTCTATCAAAGATTATCATGAAACGAAGAAGTGGCTGGAGCGGCCCGAAGCGACAATGACAGCGGGGTCATTAGTCGGAAATGAAGAAAGGATGCGGTCCGTGGGAATATCGGCCTACGTGCCATGCGAGAGTAGTCTGGGTAACGCCAGACGAGATGGATAGCTATCCATCGAGACTAAGCTAAGTGAGATAAAAGGAAAGAAATAAATGTGGCCAGGTCAACTCGTAACAACCTGTTACACTCGTGGGCGTGTTAATCATCAGTGCCTTCATGTACATGGTCAACTGCTTTTGGATCCACACAATGTGCATGGCCTGGGGGGAAGTCAAGGGGGACCAGCCATTTAGCATGCTTCATTTTGTATTTGGATGGACTGTTGGATTGTCTCCACAAGGAAAGATCTGCACCCCCAGCAAGCTCGCATCTCAGCAGAAGCGACGAGATAACATGACATCCAACAGGTGACTTGACTGCCTTTTTGATACAGATGGTAGGTCATTCTGATGCCCACTCACTTTTTCGAAGCTGATCTTGACTTTTTAGGGTCTGATAAAGGCACTGCCAGAGACTCAGGTTCCAGAAACGAAGTTGGAGGAAGGTCTGCTCGCGGATTCTGACGAACCTTTTGAATAGACTATCACTTTCAGATACTCATACATGTCTTGTGGATGGTCATCGATCCTGTGCACTACACTGGCATGTCGTGACAACTACAATATCATCACAGCATTTTTTTCAGCTGTGTAACACTGATATTGAACGTTGGGTGCATGAATCTACCACGTATGACCATAGTAGATGTGATACAGCAATTTGTCTCGCGAATGTGCCTTGCATCCTCATTAAGCCATTCTTAGTAAATCCGTATTTACAAGCACCACAAGAATGATCGCTCCAAGTCAAACACACATCCATCATAGTTATGCACGTCGTCAGTCCAATTCGATACAGTAGGCTATAGCACATCGTCACGAGTCGTCGTACGTTCATGTTCCCCTTTCCCTCGCTCCCACCGGATAACCCACACTATTCCTCGTCATCCTCCTCTCAATCCACACTCTCCAACGCCTTATCCCCCTCATCATATAACCAATCCAGCCCTGTCAACCCCTCCAAATACCCCATCTCGTTGAACGCCCTCAACAGCATCCCGAACCCCCCTGTCTCATACGCCTGCAAGACTGTCTCGCTGCACCCCATACAACAATCGTATGCTGCGCCCGTGATGAGGGTGTGGAACTGGGCAAGGAAGCTGTGGAGTTGGTAGGGGACGAGACCAAGGATGCTATTGGTCGAGGACGAGGAGTCGTTGGTGGTGCTGCTCGAAAGGGGTGGTGGGGGTGGTGCATGGAGGCTGGGTGGCGTTGCAGGATGTGAGATGAGGGTGCAGGGTAGAGAGTGAGGCTCACCCGTTTGGATGTTGCAAGAGGGACACGAGGAGCTCAACAGCGGTCGATGATGCCATCGAAGCTAGCCCCAGTCAAGATGGTGCACATTTGGTCAAGTGTGTGGTCAGAAAGGGACTGGGAAAATATAAATCGTTCAACATCGTGCACAGGTGTATAACTAGGAGAGAGACACTCATGTTCACAGGTGCGACAATGTCGTTGCAATAATAACATCCCAACCCCTGACTGTTGGGATTCAGGTTTGATGCAGTGGCATGGGCACCATGTCGCATTATGAGGTACGTATCGCAGCCCAGCCCAGCGTTTAACACAATCTGTCGAGCATTCGATGCGTCATCCAAAGATGAGAGTGAGGGGACATACCTTGTCCTTGACAGCACCCAATACCATCGGCAACCACTGACTCTCACGTAAATCCACGAGCAGAAATACTGCATCGTGGGTATCAAACAGCCCCTTGAGCTGTTCAACGTCTTTCTGAGTCTGCATGACCGACCCAGGGGGTATTGGGTGTCCAGGCATGGGTATCGAGAGTTGGTAACCCGTCGCGTTCTAGTGGGAATGGTGGAGAACAACGAGTCAGTACATACACGTATATGCATAACATGAAAGAGGAAAATATGCACGACGCTGGGAAGTATCTTCTTGAGTAGGTCTGCTTGCTGTCATGCCAGCAGGGCATGCAGGTGGAGCACATAATGTAGTCAGATTTTCACGTATCACATGGTCAGCCCGGGTTGACAATTTCGCCATACACACAGAGACCCCGTGGCAGGCCCGGGAGAGGTAGAGAGGGTAATTAACAAGCAGGCCTCAGGAAGTACATACAGTATAACACTGGGCAGGCCCATTGTGCTACAGCATGATTGAACATGCTACACAAGGGGGGCCTGTCAGGTGGAAATGGGGATGATCCTGCTGCAAACATGCAGGCCCTTCTGATGGAAATTGGAGATTGCACCTATAGATGAGAGGGCTGGTCATGGGCAGCCTGTGGCGAGTGAACATGCAGTAGACACGTGGGCTCATCAGATGAATCAAGAAAACCTGCCTATAGATGACAGGGCCCGCCAAGGCTGGCCTTGGAGCAGACATGCAGGCCTGTGAGATGAAAATGCATAACCCACCTATAGACAACAGGGCCCATGGCAAGCGAACGTGCAGCAGACACATGGGCTCATTGGATGGATAAGGCAAACCCACCAATAAACGTCAGGGCCCATGGCAAGTGAATGTGCAGTAGACACACGGGCTCATCGGATGGATCAGGCAAACCCACCTATAGACAACAGGGCCTGCCCAGGCTGGCCTTGCAGCAGACGCACAGGCCTGTGAGATAAAAATGCATAACCCACCTATAGACGATGGGGCCTGTGCCAAGCGAGCATGCAGCAAATGTGCAGGCTCGTTGGATGGATCAGGCAAACCCACCTATAGACAACAGGGCCTGCCCAGGCTGGCCTTGCAGCAGACACGCAGGCCTGTGAGATAAAAATGCATAACCTGCCTATAGATGATGGGGCCCGCGCTGAGTGAGCATGCAGCAAATGCGCAGGCTCGTCGGATGGATCAGGAAAACCTGCCTATAGACCTCAGGGCCTGCCTAAGCTGGCCTTGCAGCAGACACGCAGGCCTGTGAGATAAAAATGCATAACCTGCCTATAGATGATGGGGCCCACGCCGAGTGAGCATGCAGCAGATGCACAGGCTCGTTGGATGGATCAGGCAAACCCGCCTATAGACATCAGGGTCCACCTAGGCCTGTGAGATGAAAATGCATAACCCGCAGATAGACGCTGGGGCCTGTGGCAAGTAATCGTGCAGCAGACGCGTGGGCTCATCAGATGGATCAGGAAACCCTGCCTATAGATGACAGGGCCTGCCCAGGCTGGCCTTGCAGCAGACGTGCAGGCCTATGGGATGAAAATGCATAACCCACCTATAGACGATGGGGCCCGTGGCGAGTGAACATGCAGCAGATGTGCAGGCTCATTGGATGGGTCAGGAAACCCTGCCTATAGATGACAGGGCCCGCCAAGGCTGGCCTTGTAGCAGATGCACAGGCCTGTGAGATAACAATGCATAACCTGCCTATAGATGACGGGGCCCACAACATGCAGCAGACATGCGGGCTTGTTGGATGGATGAGACAAACCCGCCTATTGACAACAGGGCCCGTGGTGAATGAACCTGCAGCAGATGTGTGGGCCCTTGTTACGCAGTGGCCTGACCTGCATATAGATGAGTGGACCCACTGTTGGTACCCTTGTAGTACATGTGCAGGCCTGTGAAATCAAATTAGATAACCCACCTATAGATGGGAGAGCCTGAGGAGGACCCTGCTGCAGACACTGGGGCTTGTCAGATGGATTAAATAAATCCGTGTATCAACGTGAGGGCCTGTCATTGATTACCTGGAAGCAGATGCTCAGGCTTGCGAGATGGAATTGGATGCGCCGCCTATTGACGAGAGGGCCCATCGTGGGTGACCTTGTTGCACACATGTGGGCTTGTTGGATGGATTAGGAAATCCCACATATACACAAGAGCGCCTCCACAGGTCTACCTACCGCATGGTCATGGCAGGCCATCTGATCTATGAGCGGGTTATCCAGTTCCTGTTACGACTTGACCTGGCCCCATTTATTTCTTTTCTTTTCTTTGACTTAGCTTAGTCTCAATGGATCGCTATCCATCTCGCCTGGCGCTACCCAGGCCCCTGTCTCTCGGCTCATAGGTAGTTATCCCATGGACTGTACCATACTCTTCATTTCCGACTAATGACCCCGCTGTCATTGTCGCCTCGGGTCGTTCCAACCACTTCTTGTTTCATGATAATCTTTGATAGACAGCTGCTTCTGATCGACACTGATCGACAGATCCACAGTGGATGTGACTCACTTCGACTCATCCTGAGTTCTTACGCTTCCCGAGTCACATCTCTTTTCATCCCTCGTTTACCCGCTCGTTCCATAAGGTTCCACCACCTTCTATGGCCCGAGTATATAAACAGTAGTCTTTACGCTTGTACTCCTTAAGCTAGAGCTACTCAATTCTACTCTTGAGATAACTCCTACGCTCAATCTCCCAAGACCGGGATAAGACTTGTTCCTCTTGGACTCATCGTATCCTTTGACGCTGAGCATGCTCTTCGTGAGCAGATACCTTGCCCAAAGGTCTTAGTCATACCGCAGCATCTAGAACGCTGGTACTCCTTAGTCCCAGACCCTCACCTTGAGTCTACGCTCGACCCTACCTGGGCCAAGCGTAACAGTTCCATCACAGGAGCCCATCCATCTGCAGTAGACTCGCCAAGGACATGCTCCCTGGGGCATAGGCAATTTTCCCTCTGCTATCACATGCGGGCCCATGCATCAGCAGGTACACTTGCAGCAAAGACGTCCAGCATGTTGGAAATGTTTCTACTTAGTCATGCTGCGATAGGTAGGAACAGAGGTAATAGTTTTGCCACAAGTGTACATGGAACAGGAAATTCTTTCGACTGTGGCATTTCTATGCTATATTAGGAGAATTGAGTTCTAGTAACATGAAGGGACATTCTTTGTTTTTGAATGCATAAGGGAACTTCGGTGCATGTCAGCTCCAATGATTTTGCAGGCGCTTGCAAAAGGAACAAAGATGACCACATATGGGTGACCCTGACAAACATGCGGGAAGACATGGGGACCATCATTGGGTCCAGAAGTATGCACGACATATAAAGTTCCTGACCCATGGTCATTCATTTTCAATATCTGCATTTTCTTCTTTCCTGCTTACCCAATAATGCAATCAAAAGCACCATCAACTGATTTTCCCCCAGGCTCACTGCTTGAGCTAACAGATCAAATTGTGGAATATATGCAGGCTAGATTTCATGAAGAGGTCCACATGAGGACATGCAGTGCAGATGCAGACCGCAGATCAGGCAGCATGCCAGCACCCACAACCAAGGCTCTTCTGGTGGGGAATATCCCTCTGCAGGCCATGTGTGATGCAGACCACATGGTGGAAATGTTGGTGCAAGTGAACTGCAATCGCAGTATGTGATCCCTGGATGCCAAAGCTTGATACTGAAGGACATATCAGTCACCATTCCAAAATTTGATCCTCTGCGCAAGGCTGGGAGGGCACTGAGAAATCCGTGTGGTGACTGGGAGCTTGTATCAGAGAACAGGCTCTCTATGGTAGATGTAGAGGATTATGAAGAACTGAGGTCGCCCACAATGCTAATCAATGAGAGCAGGTATATACTGGCATGGTATTTGCCAGAGGCCCTTAGTGAGACTAAGCAGGTAAGCATGGTAATCTCAATGGCTGCAGGTCACATTGTCAGGCTGACATTGACTATGATGCAAGGCAAACATATGGGAATCCTTCCAGCCATTGAATGAGGTTCTTGAAAAGAGCCTGACTCAGGGAAAGCAGATTGGGAAGAACTAGTGCACCAATGAATCATTATTCCGCAGTGGTGCTGATGTCAGGGGAAGCATAGATCTTTCTCCAGCATGGTTTCCTCAAAGGCATGGTGTGCGTGTACTTTAACTTCAATGGACAGCACAGAATTTCAACTTCTTTCCATGCAGAGTCGCAATGCTAAGCTTCAAATGTCCAAACTCTTGAAGCCAGGGTGGCCAGAAACTGATCAGGCCAGGGCATGGCTGACCACCATAAAAGAAGTAAATGCAATAATTTCAGCTGCTCTGAGCATCATGCATCCAGAAATGTATGTATTAGGTTGGCACATGATGAAGGACATCCGGGAAGCAGCAAGGGCAGACAATGATGCAGATATGCTAGAGGTGCTTCAACTTTGGCCATCGGCTTATAACAGCCTCTCAGTGATGGTTAACCAATGTAGCCCATACCACATGGATAAAAATGGGGTGCCAGAGCGTTTTGACCAATTGCTCACTATTGGTCACTATGACAATTTGCACATATCTTTGCCCAGGTTATGCATGAAACTGTTCTATCCACCAGGTACTATGGTTGGCTTTTCAGGGCAGCTTTTTCTTCACAGGGTACCACCTGCAGATGCAGATAGGGCATGCATCACCTGGTATATGCGCGACAATGTCCACGAAGTGCAGGATGTCCCATGGTGTAATCACGCTCACATCCGCAACATTGATGGTAATACAGATGCTTATCAAGTTAGCCAACATGCAGAAATTTAATTATGCCTGTATCCACCCCATTTAACACAGTATGTATGTATATATATCGGACTACTCAGCACACTCAGCACACTGCACAAACGATGTGACATTATTCCCTGTCCAATATTCCGAGTAGCTCTCCCCTGCATCTTAACAAATCCTCTATTTCCTTGTCCAGCTGCTGAAGTTCTTCCTTGGAAGTAGCAAACCTGTTCATCAGCCACTCCTCCTGTTCATCCAGCTGAGCATGGCAGATCTCATCTAGAGGGGATTTATCGTCATGCCAAAGGTCCTGTGGTTATTTCAGATGGTACTCTAAGACCGCCTATATTGTACTCACTTGGAAATATTTCCATGCCCATTCTTGCAGCTTTTCTCTGCCCCAGGGTTTCCGAGTGATTTCATCATCCACATCTGTTGGTTCAGAGACCCACCATGCACCTTCCATGTTGTCTTTCAACTGATCATCCCAGTCTGGCAGGAAGGATTTAATGTGGGAAGCCATTCCCAATGCAACTGGGTTCAGGGTGCACAAGCGTTGCTGCAAGCAGGCAGGTTCAGTGATGCAATCCAGCAGGATTCCCTGGCAGGCAGGGACGGGCAGTGGAATGGAGACCCAAGTGGCATAGAATTGTTGGAAATGATTGTACCAAGTCTTCAAAATGCAGGTGGCCATGTCAGCGAATTATAGTGGAATAATATGCAACTTGCTTGCCTGTTCGATTCCCAATCGCACATGCCATTTGTCAGGCCATTCTGCCGGATCCAATAATATTAGATGGTGAACAGCTGCCTTGAGATGGCAGCCAGAATAAAACACCATCTTTTGAACAAGACTTTGGGAGGTGTCACTGACGGCAATAATGGATGTGTTGAAGGGCATGGTAATGGCAGAGAGAGCAAATGTGGATTTGCTTATATTAGCAGAGTGTATATTCGCTGGCTATATCTGCCACATTGTCTGCCACATTGGACAATGCAGCATATGATATATTTGGGCTACAATAGTAGCTGAATTCTGTATGTAGTAAAAAATCCAAATGTGCTTTTAATGACAGCAGAAAAGGGCTCTACATGGGCTTGAATGACTGTGGGAAATAGTTCTACTTAGGCTTCATCCATTCGGACTCTATCCCATTCAGCCTGGCATTGATTGCGCAGCATGGCATAAGTAGCAGATTGCTGCACGGCATAGCAGGCATGGCCCTGAAGCTCTTCTGCCATGCTCTGAACATGCCACTGGCCCCATTCCCTTGCTCACATATCAAAGTAGCCAACAGTCCATGCAAACTCACATCCTAAAAGTTCCACCTCTTCCCCCCATCTGTCCCACGTGGCTTTTGCCCGAAGCCAATTAACCCTATAGACTATAGTAGGCAATTATGCAGTCGCTCAAGCATGGATGATGTGAAGGAACTGACATTCAGACATCCAGTCATTGGACTCTTGGTCCCATGGAATGTCCATAGTCCAAAACCAGGAAAGATTCGCATTCCTATGACCACTGCCATTTGGATCAGAGACCGCAGTTGTAACCTTGAGGTCCACATCGGTTAGAGGTTGATACCTGTTAAGCAGGATCTCGTCTGCTCCAAGTAAAATCATGGAAGCTCTGCATTTTCAGTAAATTGCTGCATACTGTTGTAGCATTGAGTCCACTAAGTGTACCTTGCTCCATGCATGGGTTGTGGTGGCATGGCTTTTGCATAGCGAACGTCCGAGCAAAATAGGATGGACTTGTCTGCCAAAGAAACTCGGATGCGATGTAAAGCATCATTTGCCTGACCCACACGAAGCTTCAATTCCTCTTCCACCAAGTGAGCAATTCCTAGCTCAATGCAGGCTTCCTTGCCAAAAGTGGATGGCAGCAGCAAAGTTGGACATCTGCAAAAAGAAATCTGAATATTTGGACCACGACCTTCCTCCATATCATTGGAATCGTCATGCTCAGACTCAGACACATCAGACGCTGCTTCATCAATACCCTCTCCAAGGTAGGCAGATGACTCTGAGATGAAGCAGGCAAGATCGGAAGACAAGTGGTCCACCTGACACACAAGTGCGAGGTGTTTGGTTTCTGTCACTCGAGATCCCAAACTTCAGACATCCTTCCGTAAGATCAGGGTGGACTCTTCTATCTGCAGACCATGAGCCAGCCACATTGCACTCCCACTGGGAGCCATAGAGCAGCTTTTCTGATTTTCTAGGATTTCTAGTTCCATAGTGCGGACTGTAGGTGCTGGAAAGCTGAATGCTGTTTATCATCAGCAGGTTAAACATAATGTGCTGACTCACCTGTGTCAAACATCATCTGAAATACATCCATTGCAGTAGGATCGCAGACCCACTTGTCCAGTGCACGACACTCTTGGGCTATCCACCTTTGCTGGTCATCTTCAGAAATTCCCTTGTCCAGAGTGTGAAATGCATGGTGGGCTGAAGTTAATGACTTTCGAGTGGCCCTAAGCTTGGATGCAAGAGTTCGAGCTTTATGAGTTTACCATGACTGCATAAGACGGGTGATTTATTCACAAGGATGTAGTGTGTGATATACCCATTCGGATCATTTTCATGAAGTTTGAGTCATTCATCTGGAAGTCGAGCAGCTCTTGGTGGTGTGGTGCGGACATCGCACGGGTTGAGGGGGACACAATGTTCAAAATCGACCAAAGTGTCTCGATGATCTCACCATCTATCCAACCCACACCTTCCATGAACAGAGGTGCATATCACGGAAAGCATTCTGGCTGATGACCATGGACATGCCAAATTCCAATCCCAGGAACTATCTCAACTTCATGTGGAATTGAAATGAATTTATTGTTCTTGACCCATGCCTGCAATCTCTTCATATATGTGCAATTGATATCATAGAAGCTAAGCACATGGCCAATGCCATTCATGTTATGAGCAAGTGCATGGATGAGAGAATAATCCATGTTGACTTGGCTATCCCAATGTTCAGTCCTTGGTTTGTTATGAGAGGGATCACATACCACTCCCCCTTCTGAAAGTCTACCACTGAATGCGGGACAAAGCATCCATGCCTGGCACATGCAGCTGCACCTATTCCCATCGACTCAAGTTTACCGCAGCTCGCATTAGCTTGATTAACTGCTCTGTGGTTATTGCAAACAGATCTCTGTATCAATTCATCAGCACGTCTGCTTGACTTCCAACCCACCACTTGCCTCCAGTGGATAATTGGTAGCAGCAAGGTATTCCTGATATGGTGCGTGGGTAACCATGAATCCTTGGCCGTCCATAAGCCACACTTGATCATCCACACGCCTATCATGCAGATGCTCTGCCTTGAAGTTTCTATCCATTATTATGCTTTGGCAATATGTATGTCCAACTTCACTGGTGGATCAGTGAAGATGCAGATAATGTTGAGAGGTGCGTACTGTGCCAAATTGCCATCCCCGCTTGGATGGACATTAACACCTGGCTGGGGGCATGTAGGGCAGAAGAGCACGAGTTCCCCCGACTGTGGTGGATCTGTGTGGTGTCTGAAGCCCCACCACTTCAACAACTTCAGTAACTGCCATTTGTGGGATACCCTAAGCAGCTCCCAATACCAGTCCTGGCGTTGGGGTGGGATGAGCATACCTAAGGGAGCAAGGCCTATCTCCTAACTCACTGGGACAATATGTGGGAATACATTGGATGTGATCCTCCGAAGCTTACTGTAGTAGTTGCTTGCTGATGTTCCACAC
>JBBPSV010000243.1:0-24576 GCA_038093795.1 Retiboletus fuscus
ATAGTGCTTAGGATTATGTTATCTATGTAAAGACATAGAGTTCAGGTATAATATCCATAGCAACACATGAAATTGTTATGTTATGTACTTAATAATGAGTGGCAACATTAGGGTGACAAAAGTGTCCCAATGACATGTCATTTTCAAATTAGCATAGCTCAGTCCTATGGCAACCAAATCACATGACTAGAGCTGCATTAGGAAGGTATGAGTTAGGGCTATCAGTGACCCTGCAAGTGTTTGTCCATATTTGTGCTAGTTATCTTGTAAATACAAACTCTTTGCAAAATGGTACAACATTGGGACACTTTTGTTGCCCACTGTATGTCTGCTGTTTGGGGTCTGACTGCTGATGATGTTGGTGTTCTCTTGATTTGCAGCATGAGCACTAGAGATAAGAGAAGACCAGGACTGTGATGTGGAACAACATTCTTGCTACAATATCTCATACTTGTGGCTCAGAAGTGTTTGCATGACTCAAACAACCCAATGCATCTAGCACTGAGCAGTCATTGTCAAAGGGGTAGACTAGGTTGTGAGTAACTTTTGTAGGAGTCCTTATACTGGACTAGAGTGTATGAGCAATGATAGGGAGTATTGCTCTTAATGTAGAGACTTTGGGGAAATCTCCAGAAGAACAAGACTGGGGTTAGCCAGTGAGTTCCCTGGAGTTTATATACTCAAAGGCATAGTATGTATATGTTTGGTATTTAACTATATATGGTCATATGATGTGATAGCATGAGGTATAAGGCTGTGAGATGGAGATTAAAGAGAAACATGATATGTGTGTGTGCAGGAGAGCACAGGACAGAAATGAAAAGAAGCATAAGAATGGAAGAGAAGCAATGCACACAGCAAAGCACAGCATGGAAATAAAAGGAAGCAGAAGGCTGTGCTTGCTGGATAGTGCAACTTGGAAGGAAAGTATTAAACTCTATAAAAGTGTCAATAAAGGAAAACAAAGTGTCTATTGATAAGATGGCACATGAACATCTGTTGGTGTGATAAGAAGATAAGATAAGATTAAAAGACTTAGTAAAAATCCATTAGGGTTGGGATGTCATAGAGAACCAACCATAACAATGACCATTTGAAGAGTGGTTTGGCAGCATGGCAAATGGCAGGTCTCTCATAGACTGTCAGTGCAGGCATCACACTCAGGAACTGTGACAGCAAGTAAGTTGATTCATTCTCATCAGCCTAAATACATGATTAAGATTTTCTATTCATGAAGAAACATAGATGTAAGACTTGAGGCTCATTATCCCCTCATGTTCTCTTCAAAGTTCAATCATATGGATAAAGTCCATGCCAATGTCATGGTAGGTGTAATTGTGCTTCCAGTTGCCCGGAACTCACAGCTCTGTGGTCTTCTTTTGGTTTTTGTCAAGTTGGCAACACTGCTGTCATCATACATCCTTGCTACATCTTTGCTTTCCTGGACCCCTCTATCTACATCTTGCAATCAGAGATGATATCAGGAGGCTTACAAAGTCACATTTGAGATGATGACATCCTGTGATGGACTGCCCTACAGTCCTATGCTCCTCAAGCTGTCCTTATGAATCTCATGGGTTGCCAGTATATGACCTTTTTCCAAAGACACAGCTACTACTATTTCACTTGGACAAAGCTGTACCATTTGACTCTGCAAACATGAAGACTGTTGCTGAAGCTCTCCATCCACTGGTTTAGTTGTCAGTGTTAACATTGATTGAGGTGATACTGTTTTGTTTTCTGGGAGATGATAGCATATGCTATCTAGGTTATTGGGAGGGTTCCAGGCCAAGCTGTCAAAGACAAATTCTCCTCACAAGCAAGCTATGCAAGTCAGAGACTGACTTGTGTGCATATGTCCTGCTTTAAATCTCATATATACTCAAACAAGAAATATCTATGTGCTGCTGATATTTGTATCAACTCATACAATTCTTTTTCACTAGGAGGCCTGAGGCCTTGACACATTTGCACAAATTGAAAGAGATTTTGTTTGTGCCAGATTTTAATCTCCTCTTTGGCTCAAGTACCAACTCTTCCACATAGCCATACACAAATCCAATCTCAAATCTCAGATCTATGATTGGCATCTAGGCAATTACCAGCCATCAAGCTTTGAAGGATAACTGTGATGATCACAGTGTTGAGAATCATGGTATTCTATTATTAATATTTGATTCTAGACCATGATTCTAGACCACATCACATGACCCTATCATGATGATTGTACTTATGCTATTCATATTATGTGCCTTACTCATATAAGAGATAAGAGGTATTCATATCATTGGTTGGCTTACTGATACTACTGCAGATTACTCATAAGCCATTACTTCTCTGCTTACTGATCACTCACATGATCAGATATATATAGGAGATACATGTACAGGTACAAATACTTCTATACCCTATATAAGATGAGGCTATTTGCCCATCTTCAATAAGAACATTTTACCTCTCTTTGTTCTAAATCCCATCTGAGTTATCCCTCAGAGACTCAACTACTACCCATAGTCCTCTATCTGGTGAGTTCTTCCACCAGAGACTTCCTTTTTCCCAATTGTGCTATCAGGATATGTCTGATATACAGGTCACATTTAGATATTTGCGTATGTTTGGTGGCACTTTCACAGCATTTCTGAGTCATTGCATAACATTGTCTTTCACTATGAAGCCGTCCCCACCAATCAGTCCCTCATCAAAAACATTTGAGCCTCTTCCTTTGGAAGAGCTACCTGCTGTATTCCCTACTACACCTTGTACCATCCAGGTATTAAATCATTGTCCTCCACCTGTGGAGCCAGGCATTGCCAGCCCATCTGAAAGATTCATCACATACTATGACTCTCTGCAGAAAGTTCCTTCTATTATGGTGAGATTTTTATTTTAGGTGATCAATAATATTTTCTCATAATGTATTACTAGAGGTTTTCTCCTATCCCAAACCTCTAGCCATTGGATGGCATCTTGGAACAGTTCAAGGAAGCCCTAGAAGAAAAAGTAGTGATAGTAAAGTCACTTTTCCATATCCAACAAATATGCAAAGAGCACAAGCTGCTTCTGCACCAATTCCTGAGCCAGGAGGATATCAAACAGCTTGTATCTGAGCAGAATCCAGTCAAGGATGCTGTGACCATTGCCACAAAGTATTTCCATGCCATTTGGGGACATAATTTGAGGTTGTTTGGTACCAACTTAAGTCATTGCTTTGTAGGTTGATTCTTGATACATCACTGTCCCTCAGCTAATGATTTGCATTACTTAGTTATAGAATTTATGTTCACCTCTGGTTTCTTGGCTTTAGTGCAACTCACTTGTAAGTGTTCTGCTACATGATGACATTGTGGCAAGTTGAGAGATTCATATTAGATCACTCCAACAAGCCAGTGCTGACTACTATGATGGTTGTGCTGTACTTGTTGCCACAAACCATTTAGGCCTGTAGTGCACCTCAAGTGCTCAGTGTGGCCCATTAACATATCAAGTCCAGTGGCATTCTTGCTCAGATCAGAGATGGATCCCCAGGAACCCCACTATCCTTCCCTCTTGGACTATATCTTGAGAATGGTGCCAACAGTCTCACTGGCAGTGGTACATGATGTAACAATTTATGTAAAGCCTCTGGGACTTTCAGCAAATGATCCATCTCAGAACCACCACTAGTGCAACCACAATGTGGTACTATGTCCAACACAATCTTCACAAATACATATGTCTGTGGTCATAAATTCACTCATATTGGAGATTTCACTAGGCATGAAAAAAGTTGCCACAAAGGCAAGAAAAGATTATCCACTGCCCTTGTGAGAGTGAAGGAAGTGTACCAAGTCGAAAAAGCAAGACTATTCCTCTTGAAACATGCCAGCTCCAGTGAGGATTCAAGTGCTAGTAGCTACAAAGATAAGCAAGGCTCAGAGGATGATGGCAAAGCCAATAAGGAAGCAATTCAACAAGTATGGTAGTACCACTGAATGTTTTTTTACATTAGCTAAAATGCTATGCAGGGTGCCCCCTCTTCTTTGTACACTCATGAATCATCCCTGGTTAATAATAATAAAGCATGCAACTTACACATCTGCCTGAAGGTATGCATTGGCTTTGCATGAGCTTCATCAACAATGCTGAGTATGTCTAGGATAATCTACCTCTGGTACAATGTTGGTCTCATAGACATTGCCAACTGCCAGCTCACTTTCAAGACATGTTACCAGAGCCACCTCTACCTCTCCCTCCTTTGGAGTTGGTCATAGATCCTCCCTTGCAAATAGAATCAGAACATTGCCAGTTATTAGACCATGTAGAATGGGCCCTCTTAGGAGTGATGATCATGCAATCCAGTCCATCTGCCTTGTCCACATCTCTGTTCCATCTGCTGCTCAAAACTTTCAGAACATTGGTGAACAAGTTTGGTCTATCCCATGTCTATACTATTCAAACTCTTCCTTCACACAATCCAGATAACCCATATTCAGTAGAACATGTACTACAACTACCTCTCCACAGCATTCAGCATTCAAATACAAGCAATCCATTTCACCCATACCCAAATGAGAATGTGATGCATATAGGTGACTGGTATTGGAATCAGGAAACACAGAAATCAAGGGAGAATTTTAAGCAGCTTCTTGGTATTATTAGGAACCCTGCATTTAATGCTGCTGTCTTGCATGGGGTTGCATGGGATTCCATTGATAGGGAACTCAGAGATCATGATTCTGATGTGGGCTCATATATCCCAGAGTGGTTGAATAGTAACTATGGGTGGAAATCTTCTCCAATCACCATTTCCATTCCCTTTCACAGTTGCTCAGCCAATCTGGGGCCCAAGCCTTTCACTATACAAGGTTTCCATTATTGTCCTCTTATTTTGATCCTAGAAGAGAAGATCAGGGACCCTGTCCAGGCTGCACATGCTTTGGCATCCACCTTATAAAAACAGGGATGTAAGGGTGCATGGAAAGCTTTTCACTTCCAGTATGTTTTGTGATGCTCACAGGAAAATACAAGAATTGCCTCTAGAACTTGATTGCAACTTACCTCAAGTTGTTGCCACACTCATGTTTGGTCAGATGCAATACAACTTTCCACATTCAGAAGTGCAAAAATTTGGCCACTCTATGTGTATTTTGGCAATGAATCAAAGTATCACTAGTGTCAACCTTCAAACAACTGCTGCTCCCATGCTACTCATTTTCAGACAGTATGTGATCATGGTCAAGGTGCATCCATTTATGTATCTCACTGGTCTGTTACTGCAGCTCCCTGATGTATTCAAATATTTTGTTATTGGCCATTCAGGAGGAAAAATGTTGAGTAACATTCTCATGATGCATTGCCATTGGAAATTTTTCCACAAACAGTGGAAAGTCCTGCTGGATAAAGAATTCATTAGGGCTTCTATACATGGTATTGTGATCACCTGTTGTGATGGCTTGAAGTGCTGTTTCTACCCTGGGATTTTCACATACTTGGTGGACTATCCAGAAAAGTTAGTTTCAGAGTTGTATGCCATTTCAAGCACTTCATGAATATTCATGGCATCCATATAAAACCTGGGCACCTGCCCTTATCCTTGCTGCATGGTAATGCTGGGTATGGTTCAGGATCTCACAGCTGAGAAAGATATGCAAGATTGGCAGCTACTTGCTCAACATGACAATCTCAATCATATTAACACAGTCCAGGTTGTCAAGATCTTATTTATGGAGGTAATAATGCCATTACAATGCCTCAAGTTGAAGTCCTCCTCAAACCAGAATCACTGGTCCCAACATTGGTACATATCCTTCTAATATGAGACTCTGCTAACATTTTACTATTGTAAATTGTGCAGAACATGTTCTCAGACAAGTTGCATCCTTTTTGTTTCAATCTTTTTGTCATGCTAGTGGTGTACCTCCTCCATGAATTTGAGCTAGGGGTTTGGAAAGTAGTCTTCATGCATCTCCTTCACATGCTTGAGTGTCTGGAAGAGAGCAAAATATATGAGCTTGATCATAGGTATGTGTTCTGTCTGGATGCATTTTGTGTTATTCCTCATGTTCACATTTAGATATTGTCAAGTTCCAACATTTGGGTGGGACACCATTCACTGTTTTTCTCAAAATACATTGGAAATGAAGAGAGCTACAGCTCATGACTTTGAAGATCTCCTTCAGGTCAGTGATATGTATTGTTACAACTTGTTGTACCTCTACACTTTTTCCTTCGCTTAGTCCTAGTCACAGCTTACCCAGCCATACCTTTGTCCCTCCTTTTAGTCTTTGGTATGACCTACCCAGCCATCCCTCATCCCAGGGAACACCCACAGTCCCTACTGGACTCCTGTTACATTTTCTTCTTCTTTTGCTACACCTTGTACTTACTTGTCTCTCTCTTACCCTCGCCTTGTATCCACACGTCTCACTGTTCAAGCCCCACCTGACACTATCTTTTACTCTGGCATTACTCATGCATTCCACAATGTTCCATCGACTTTGATGCCACGTACTTGCTGACTCACTCTTGTTCTTCTCCATTTCCTTGTATTCTATTACTTTACCATGGCTCGCTTATTTAAACCGTAGCACTCAACTTGTAACACTAAGCTTGATCTTCTCAATTCCACGAGTTACTACGGACCTTGCTTGATTCCAGTCTCAGTCCTTGACCACCCTTTGCTTCCACAGCAGGGTAGCCCTCTAGTAGCACCATAGCTAGAGGTCCTCGATGTCGTCCAAGCTTCCAACACTCCCAAGTCCACTTGACTCCTTGAGATCATGCCTAGCCCACAGCAAAGCATAACAAAAGATCAAGCTTCTCTCGTGTAGACTACCTCTGTTGTAGCTCTATTCCCCACTAGATTCTCAAGCATGCTCTCCATGAGCAGATACCTCGAATCCTTCGAACAACATAGCTTCCCAGCGACCTGCCATCGACCCTTGTTGGTCCAAACCATGAGAACCACCCCCCACCAACCTATCTGAGTCGGAAGAACCTAAAGACTCATCTTCTTCCCTGGAATCCAACCTGGACCTAGACCTCAATACTATCTTTGGACAAGAAGAAGAACTCACCCTTTGACATCAGTTCTCCGCAGGATTAAACATTCCCAGAGAACCTACCCCACCATCCCCAACTCCCCAAGCCCATAACCCCCCCTTCAGAGGTCTTCCCCTCTCGTACCCACCACCACCAGTGACCCCTTCCCCACCAGACATGGCCCCCACAGCCCCAAAGCCTACCAAACTCCATCTTGGGACTCCAGAAGACTTCGATGGATCATTTGCCAAGGCTGAAGATTGGCTCAAAACTGTCACCTTCTACCTCGCCGTCAACTCTGAAGTCTATGACACTGACACCAAGAAGGTGGCTTATGCTCTCTCATTCATGAAGAAAGGATCTGCAAAGGTATGGGCCATGACCTTCAGGCAAAAAATCCTTGCCCAGGCCATGCTGAACCTCGGAACCTACACCAACTTCTGCAACGCTTTCTCCAAGTCCTTCATCTGGAAGGATACCATTGCCTCCAGCCTTCATTGGCTAGCCACAACAAAGATGACCAAGAACAAGCATGGAGACTACTCCTCCTCCCTCACCGAATATACCACCTGCTTCCAAAACCACGTAGCTATCTCCAAGGTTACTGACTCCAATGTCCTCATCAGCTACTTTGCTATCAGAATCCCAGAACCCCTCATGTGGAAGATCCAAAGCATGGAGAACCCCCCAGATAAAATTGAGGACTGGTACACCAAAGCGGCTCACTTTGCCGCTATGAAGGAGTGAGCACGGAACCTAGCGAAAAGAGGGAGCGGTAAGATCTTCCATGGGTTCCACTCTACTGCAAAAGCCACTACCCCCAACCCTGATGCTATGGACATAGACTCCGTCTGAACTACCCCCATTCCCAAACTAACCCCCACTGAACAAAAGCGATGCATCAAGAACAACCTTTGTTTCTGATGCCAAAAAGGGGGCCATCTCTCTGCTAACTGTCCTGAGTTCTCCAAAGGCAAGAAACCCTTGGTCAAGGCAGTCACCACCTCTGATCTCCCAAAATTGGAAGAAATCCCTGACGACGAGGATGAAGACAAGGAAGGAACAGCGGTCAGGAGAGTTTCTTTCTCACAGGATTTTTAAAGCGGGGACCTGCCACAATGTCTAAGTCCCCTAGTGCATCAATACTTGTAACCTCTACTACAAAATCCATGCAAATCCCAGTACAAGTTATCATTCCCTCATACACCCTGCAAACCATTGAAACTAGAGCCCTGATTGAAAGCAGCACAGACATCTGCTGTATCAACTGGGTGTTTACCAAGAAACATCCAATCCCTCTGACTAAACTTGACTGACCAGTCTATGCCAAAAACACCGATGGTACTATCAACAACAAGGAAACCATCCAGTACACCGCCGACATCTTTGTTTCTACTGAAGAATTAGTTCATCAGATCTCTTGTCACGTAATGCACTTGAGTAAGGACAACCTTTTCCTTGGAATCTCCTGGTTACAGAAGGCCAACCCCACCATCAACTGGGCCAAGAAAACCCTTTGAATCATGGAAACCTCTGATAAATCCAAACTCCTCTTTTCCCTCCACTAAGGGGCCTACTAATGCCAGGAGAAACTCATCGTTCCACCACGACCACCTCCTCGCCACATCTTTGTTAACTCTGTCCAAGACAAATGCCTCTACTCCTACAATGGCTGGGAGGATGAGTGTGACTTTCTGACCTGGGCCCACGACCAATACACTATAAACCGGATCATCTGGTATGGGTCGTACTTCATCCCTGCCCCAGTAATCTCTTGCCTTTCTATCACTTCCAACCTTGCTTTGTCCCCAGAGACTCCAGCTGCATCCTCCCTCCTGGAACAGTACTCCCAGTACAAGGAAGTCTTCGCTGAGGAAGCTGCCAATGTTCTTCCCCCATCACATCCCTACGACCACACCATCAACCTCCGCGAAGACTTCGTACCCCGTATCTCCAAGATTTATCCCCTCTCCAAGGATGAATGACAGGCCACAGACAAATTTATAGATGAAAACCTAGCTTCTGGAAAAATCTCCCCTTCTAAATCTCCTCAAGCCTCTCCCTTCTTCTTCATAAAGAAGAAAGCACAACCTGGACAGAAACCCAGTCTATGCTCCTGTCAGGACTACCAGCGACTCAATGAACAGACCATTCGAGATGCCTACCCCCTTTCCCTCCTCCAGGACTTTATGGATTGTATCTGAGGGGCAAAGGTATTTATGAAGATGGACGTACAATGGGGATATAATAACATCTGGATTCAGGAGGGAGACCAATGGAAAGCAGCATTCATTACCCATCGCAGCCTGTTTGAGCCCAATGTCATGTTCTTCAGACTCACCAATTCCCCCCCCCACATTCCAAAGGTTCATGAATGATTCGTTCCATGACCTTATCGCTGAAGGATGGTTGGTTATTTACATGGATGACCTCCTCATCTTCTCCCCTGATCAAAAGACTCACATGGAATGAACCCACTGAGTACTCCAACAGATGGAGGAACTTCACCTCCACCTCAAACCAGAGAAGTGTTTCTTTGACAGAGATGAGGTGGAATATCTGGGAATGATTATCTGCCCAGATGAAATTGCCATGGACCCCACTGAACTAGATGATATTGCCCACTGGTCAACCCCCACCTCAGTCAAGGACGTTCAATCATTTTTAGGATTTGCCAATTTCTACCGACGATTCATCCCAGACTACTCAACCATAGCCAGGCCACTCATTGACCTCACCAAGAAAGCCAATGCATGGTCCTGGGATGACTCTTGCCAAACCTCATTTAATCTCCTTAAACAACGATTCACATCAAGACCTGTCCTCCGAGTCCCTTACCTGTCTGCCCCCTTCACCATTGCCACCGATCCTTCCCTCTACGCTTCAGGGGGAATCCTCCTACAAACCAACACCAATGGAGAATGGCACCCCTGCTCTTACCTCTCTCAAAGTTTTGATTCAGCCCAATGGAACTATGACATCCATGACCGAGAGCTTCTTGTGGTCCTTCGGGCACTCAAGGCCTGGTCCCACTATCTATGGGGATCCCCTCATCTGGTTCAAGTATTCACTGACCACAAGAACCTCACCTACTTCCACGAACCCCATACCTTAAACCAGTGACAAGCCCGCTGGTTGTTAGATCTAGTGGACTTTGACCTTAAACTGATCCATGTACCTGGGTTGCAACTCTTGGCTCCCAATGCTCTCTCCTGACAAGCAGACCACTTCCCAACCAATGCACAGGACAATGCCCTAGTCACGTTACTCCCACCTTCCCTCTTTATCAATGTCATTGACATTGCCCTCTCCACAAAGATCTGCTCCGCTTCAGCAGCGGACCCATTTGCCCTTACCTCCCTTCAAGCCGTTGACAAAAACATTCCCTCCACATTCCACTCCAGACTCTCTGATTGGCAAAATCACAAGGGGGTCCTCCTGTACCAAGACCGAGTATATGTTCCCCCAAACAGCGACCTCAGGAGGGAAATCCTACAATGATGTCATGACCACGAAACGGCCGGCCACCCAGGATACCTCAAAACCCACCAACTAGTCTCGGCCAAATTCTGGTGGCCTGGCCTTGCCTCATTTGTTCAGAACTACATAGAAGGATGCGCCACTTGCCAATAGAACAAAACCAACATGCACCCCACTGTTCCTCCCCTGACTCCCATTACCACCTCTGCCTCTCATCATTTCCAAGATATCTCTGTCAACTTGATCACTGATCTCCCCATTTCGAATGGCAAGGACTCGATAGTTGTATGGGTGGACTGTGCTTTTAAAGGGGCAATATTCTGCCTGACCAACAAGTCGGCCTCCACAGCCGATATTGCCTCACTCTATTTCCACAAGGTCTACTGCTGCTTCAGCCTCTTTGATTGAGTCATCTCCAATAGAGGTCCCCAATTCATGTCTGCATTTGCTAAAGAAATGGAAAGGATTTTAAACTATGACCTCCGTCTGTCCACAGCCTACCACCCACAAACCGATGGGCAGACTGAGCACACAAACCAGGAGCTCAAAACCTACCTCCAGATTTTCTGTGGTGATAACCCTACTTCCTGGACTGAGTTCCTGACCTTCGCCAAGTTTGCTCACAATCACCACCCTCACTCCATCACCAACCAATCCCCGTTCTTTCTCCAAATGGGCTATGAACCAAAATCCCTTGCCTCCGTTCTCGCATCCTCCAAACTCCCTGCAGTGGAACTCCATCTCTCCCAACTCACCAGAGCCAGGGATGAAGCTCAGGCCGCCCATGAGCTCACTAGAGCTGTTATGGCCTCCCAGATGTGACGGAACTTCAAACCCTTTACCCTAGGAGATAAGGTTTGGTTGGAAGCAAGAAATCTCCACTGCCTTCAGAAGGACCCCAAGTTCCTCCCACATTGGGAAGGACCATTTGAAATCACTGGGGTTCTTTCTCTGCTCACCTACCACTTACGCCTCCCAAAAACCTGGAGAATCCACCCCGTTTTCCATGCTTCCCTTCTTTCCCCTGCCAAGGAAACCCCTGTCCATGGCCCTAACTTCCCAAGGCCCCCTCCTGACCTTGTCAGCCCTAAAGAAGAATACCTCATGGACTGTATCCTTTGTCATCAAGGCCCTCCTACCTGACGGAGTTTCCTGATCCGTTGGAAAGGGTACTCAGCTGAGGAGGATTCCTGGGAACCCGAGCGGAATTTAAGGAATTCCAAACTTCTCCTCACCACCTATAAAAAGTGTCACCCCAAGGACTTCCCTCCTCAGTCCTCTTAACAACCCTCTTACCACTTACCACAATACACTATGCCTTGTTCCAATGCCCCTGAAATCATCCTTCCCACTCCTCTCCGCATCTCTGCTCCACCGCCTTCTGAACTTTCTTACGATTCTGTCCTTGATTCTACTTCTTCTCTCACCATCTCCGATGATTCTGACAGAGGAGTTTTCTCCAGCCCAGCTCATCACCCTCACCTTTCTCCTCCTCCTGCTCTGTCTCCTAGCATCTCAGATATTCCTTCTACTTCTTCCTATGCTACGCCTTCTTCTGTTCTAGCTCCCTGTTTCATGATCATCGATGATACTTCATCCCCTGTCTCGCATGTCGCTACCCTGGGGTGGGGCAGCCATGCTGCTGTCTCCACCGTTGTGGCCTCAGAACCTCCCCTCCGCCTTGCATCCTATCTTGGCACCATAGAATCAGTGGACCTCCCAGAACACGCTCACTGAGTGCACCCAGACCTCCCCTCTGATGCTCAATCCCAGACACCCATGCCATCCTCCAAAACCACACCATTTTGCACATCCAGGTGGAAATGGAAACCAACCTCATCCTCACATTCTACCAACTTGGAATGCTCGAGTTCATGGAGGACCTAGATTGCTACCTCCGGGACCTCACCCGCTACACCCACCTTGGATCCACCGCTGCGTCCACCCCCTTGGCATCCTCCACTCCCCTCAACTCTGAGGAACTGGATATTGTCGAATGCATTGAAGTCTGATGGACCAGGAACTATGGCAACACCCCCCTCTTGTCTTCGCACCCTTGCTTTCACGAGAGCTGCTTCCAATGCCACTGCCTCAGTCACCAGCATGTCCAGTGTGGGGTGTACCAGTGCCCAATTTGCCTCAATTTCCATCCCAGCCATAGTCAGCAACAGTGCCCTCTGTGCCACGCTCCTCTGCCACCCTTGCCCTCTACCTCTCCCATGTCCTCTCATTCGTCGCATCCCTCCTCACCCCACTGCTCATACCATGGACCCCACCGCTCCCGCAGCACTAGGCGTATGGTCCCCAGCTGCCCTCACTGCTGCTCCCACTCTCCTGACTTGGACCAGGGAGTGGACAATGATATCTGGGACGACATGGCCTTCGCCAATGTGACAGGGTCCCCCACTATGGGGGCCTACGACTTGTAAATGTCTGCGATGGTGTCTTGACCCTTATGGGGGGGTAATGTTACATTTTCTTCTTCTTTTGCTACACCTTGTACTTACTTGTCTCTCTCTTACCCTCGCCTTGTACCCACATGTCTCACTGTTCAAGCCCCGCCTGATACTATCTTTTACTCTGGCATTACTCATGCATTCCACAATGTTCCATTGACTTTGATGCCACGTACTTGCTGACTCACTCTTGTTCTTCTCCATTTCCTTGTATTCTATTACTTTACCATGGCTCGCTTATTTAAACTGTAGCACTCAACTTGTAACACTAAGCTTGATCTTCTCAATTCCATGAGTTACTGTGGACCTCACCTGATCCCAGTCTTAGTCCTTGACCACCCTTCGCTTCCACAGCAGGGTAGCCCTCTAGTAGCACCACAGCTAGAGGTCCTCGATATCGTCCAAGCTTCCGACACTCTCAAGTCTGCTTGACTCCTTGAGATCATGCCTAGCCCACGGCAAAGCATAACAACTCCATGCATATGATGCATTGAACATCTGTCCACCCAGACCTGTACACAGCATCCATCTTGACACTTCCTCAAACCACAGTCCATTCTGTCAACTGGAACTTTCAAGTCTCATAGTACTGGCCTCTTTGTGAGTGTTACCAATTGAGCACCCCTCCTAGATCTTGGTCTCCAACCTTCAACCCAGGACTCCAACAGTCTGCTACTTGACCTCCCATCTAGACCCATGATGTTTCCCACCCCCAGACTAACAACCTGCCTTGACACCCCTGTTTCAGTTCCTCGATATCATCACAAATTCCCTTCAGCTGAGTCCAATCTTGGACCCTCTCCTCAGCCTGGCCTCACTTCCAGCCATGCACTGTTTCTATTGGGTCTCACCCCAAACATGTACAACACCCTCAGACTTTCTGTCATCAAGTCCCAGCCTGCCAGTTCTCCAACAGAACCTGTCCTCATCACTCAGCTCTCCAACTGAGCCCCAGCCTCACAACCAGACCTTGTCCCAGACCCTCAGTAGGATATCTCATACATCCACAGACATCTCCTATCCAAATCCCATCATTGACAATGGCACACACACTGTTTCCTTAGCTGTAACATTTCTTGGAACTACACCTTGCACATCCCTTCTATTGCCACCTGTTATGTTTTTCCTTCCCTTTATGCTTACCTCTCGCCTTGTACTCTGTCATCTCACTGTTCGAGCCCTGCCCGATGACATCTTTTACCACTGTATTACTCATATGTTCTCAAACGTTCTTTGACTTCTAAACCTTGTATATGCTGACTCACCTTTGTTCCTCAACGTTCTACCTGGTTCTACACCTGAGTCATCCCCATTTCTCAGTGTTCTATTACGTTCTATTTCATTACCATGGCTCACCTATTTAAACCATAGTACTCGACCTGTAACTCTAAGCTTGATCTTTTCAATCTAACAAGTTCCTGTGGACTTCGCCAGATTCCCCTCGCCTCAGTCCTTGTCCACCCTTCGCTTCCACAGCAAGGGCAGCCCTCTAGTAGCACCACGGCTAGAGGTTCTTTGTGTTGTCCAAGCTTCTGACTCTCTCAGTCCGCTTGACTCCTTTCAGATCACACCTAGCCCACGGCAAAGCGTAACAAAAGATCAAGCTTCTTTCTTGCATGGACTACCTCCGTTGCAGTTCCACTACCCCCTTTGATTCTCGAGCATGCTCTCCATGAGCAGATCCCTCGAATCCCTGACCCCCTTTAAATGACCATAGTGTCCCAATGCCCCTCCATTGACCTCCATTGGTCCAGACCTCAGGATCCCCCTCCTACTGACCTATCTGAGTCGGAAGCCCCCCAAGACACTGCGTCCTCCCCGGATACCAACCCGGACCTAGACCTTGACACTCTCTTCAGACCCAAAGAAGAGCTTACTCTCCGACACCAGTTCTTTTCTGGACTGACTATCCCTAGGGAACCAACCCCACCTTTGCCAACCCCCCGAGCACGTAATTTCCCCTTCGGAGGATTTCCCCTCTTGTACCAACCACCGCCAACCATTCCTCCCCAACCTGCTATGCCAGCCGCACCAACGACTAAACCTACCGAGCTCTGCCTCGGAACCCCTGAGGACTTTGATGGATCATTTGCCAAAGCCGAAGACTGGCTTGGGACGGTCACCTTCTACCTCACCATAAACTCTGAGGTCTATGACACAGACGCCAAAAAGGTAGCTTACGCCCTATCCTTCATGAAGAAAGGTTCAGCCAAGGTCTGGGCCACTACTTTTAGACAAAAGATCCTTGTCCAGGCCACACTCAACCTGGGAACCTTTGTCAATTTCTGCAATCCTTTCTCTAAATCCTTCATTCAGAAGGACACCATCGCCTCCAGCCTACATTGGCTCGCCATGACCAAAATGGTCAAGAACAAGCACGGGGACTACTCCCCTTCTCTCACCGAGTACACGGCTTGCTTCCAAAACCACGTCGCTATCTCCAAGGTCACCAACCCCAACGTCCTCATTAGCTATTATGCCATCGGAATCCTGGAATCCCTTATATGGAAAATTCAGAGCATGGAAACCCCTCCTGACAAAATTGAGGACTGGTATACCAAGGCTGCTCACTTCGCAGCCATGAAGGAGCAGGCTAGAGACCTCATGAAATGGGGAAGTGGAAAGGTTTTTCATGGTATTCCCTCCAATCATAGGACAGCTGCCCCTAACCCGGACACCATGGAAGTGGACATTATACAAACCACCCCCATCCCTAAGCTAACTCCTGCCGAACGCAAACGTTGTATCGAAAATAACCTTTGCTTCCATTGCCGGGAGGGAGGACACCTCTCCACTAATTGTCTGAAATTCTCCAAAGGCAAGAAACCTGCAGTCAAAGTAGTCGCTACCTCTGACCTCCCAAAGCTAGAGGAAATTTCCGACGATGCTGACGAAGACGAGGATGGGCTAGCTGTCAGGAGAGTCTCCTTCTCCCAGGATTTTTAAAGCGGGGACCTGCTCCAATGTCTACGTCCCCTAGTACCTCGGTACTTGTAACTTCTACTACAAAATCTATGCAAATTCCAGTACAAGTTATCATTCCCTCGCACACCCTGAAAACCGTTGACACCCGAGCTTTAGTTGACAGCGGAGCTGATGTCTGTTGTATCGATTGGAGCTTCGCCAAGAAACACAAAATTCCTGTAACCAAACTCGACCACCTGGTCTTTGCCAAGAATGCTGATAGAACTGTCAACAACAAAGGAACCATCCGGTATGTTGCCGACCTCTTCATATCAACTGAGGGACTGGTTCACCGGATCTCCTGCCATGTCATGCACCTGAGCAAGGATAATTTATTCCTTGGGATCCCATGGCTCCAAAAAACCAACCCCACCATCGACTGGGTAAAGAAAACACTTCAAATCGCTGAAGCCACTGATGAGTCCAAGCTCCTTTTTTCCCTCCACCAAGGAGCATACTTACGACAAGAAAAACTCATTGTTCCCCCTAGACCACCACCATGCCACATTTTCATCAACTCCATCCAGGACGAGTGCCTCTATGCCTACAATGGGTGGGAAGACAAATGCAACTTTCTGACCCGAGCCCACGACCAATACACCATCAATTGGATTATCTGATGTGGCTCATGATTCATCCCAGCCCCAGTCATTTCCCATCTCTCCATCATGTCCAGTCTCGTGCTTTCCCCTGAAGCGCCTGTTGCCTCTTCCCTTCCAGAGGAGTACATCAAATATAAGGACGTTTTTGCTGAAGAAGCCACAAACGTGCTCCCTCCATCTCGTCCCTACGACCATGCTATTAACCTTAAGGAGAACTTTGTCCCCCACATTGCCAAGATCTATCCCCTCTCGGCCGACGAATGACAAGCTACAGACAGGTTCATTGACAAAAACTTAGCCTTAGGCAAAATCTCCCCCTCGAAATCCCCTCAGGCCTCCCCCTTCTTCTTCATTAAAAAGAAGGCTCAACCTGGACAGAAACCTGGTCTTCGCCCCTGCCAGGATTACCGATGCCTGAATGAGCAGACCGTTCAGGATGCTTATCCTCTTCCCCTCCTCCAGGACTTCATGGACCGGATCCAGGGGGCAAAGGTATTTACTAAGATAGATGTCTGATGGGGATACAACAACGTTCGCATTAAGGAAGGCGACCAGTGGAAGGCTGCCTTCATCATGCACCGAGGACTGTTCGAACCCAATGTCATGTTCTTCAGGCTAACAAACTCTCCCCCCACATTCCAAAGATTCATGAATGACTCATTCCGAGATTTCATTGCAGAAGGGTGGTTATTCATTTATATGGACGACCTCCTCATCTTCTCCCCAGATCAACAAACCCACACTGAGTGAACCCACCGAGTGTTGCAGCAGATGGAAGAACTCCACCTTCATTTAAAACCTGAAAAGTGTTTCTTTGATCGAGAGGAAGTTGAATACCTTGGGATGATTATCCACCCAGACGAGATTGCCATGGACCCCACCAAATTGGATGGAATCGCCCATTGGCCCACTCCCACCTCTGTAAAGGAGGTCCAATCCTTCCTAGGTTTCGCCAACTTTTACCAATGATTCATCCCCGACTATTCCACTATCGCCCAACCCCTCATCGACCTCACAAAGAAGGCTACTACCTGGTTATGGAATGACCCTTGCCAATCTGCATTCGACCTACTGAAAACACAGTTCGCTTCCCAGCTGGTTCTCCGAGTCCCAGACCTTTCCGCCCTCTTCACTGTCGCCACCGACGCCTCCCTTTATGCCTCTGGGGGAATCCTCCTCCAAGTAGACCCCAATGGCGAATGGCACCCCTGCTCCTACCTCTCCCAAAGTTTCGACTCTACCCAGCGAAACTACGACATCCATGACCAAGAACTCCTGGCTGTGCTCTGAGCGCTCAAAGCCTGGTCCCACTACCTGCGAGGATCCCCTCACCAGGTTTGTGTGTTCACCGATCACAAGAACCTTACCTACTTCTGAGAACCCCATACCCTAAACCGACGACAAGCTCGTTGGTTACTTGACCTAGCTGACTTTGACCTCAAATTGATCCATGTACCGGGATCTCAACTTACTGGTCCTGATGCCCTCTCCTGACGCGCGGACCACTTCCCAAAGAACGCCTCAGACAACTCCCTTGTAACCCTTCTCCCTCCATCTCTCTTCGTCAATGTCATCGACGTCGCCCTCTCCACAAAGATCCATTTGGCCTCAGCCACTGACCCATTCGCCTTGACCTCACTCCAAGCCGTAGATGAGAACATCCCCGTGGCATTCCGTTCCCAGCTCTCCAACTGGCAAAATTGGGAGGGGATACTCACTTATCAGGACCACATGTACGTTCCCCCAGACGGGGATCTCTGATGTGAAATTTTGCAGAGATGCCATGACATGAGACTGCCAGACACCCCGGATACCTCAAAACTCGCCAACTCATTTCTGTGGAGTTCTGGTGGCCTGGCCTGGCATCCTTTGTCCGAAACTATGTAGAGGGATGTGTGGTTTGCCAGCAGTGCAAGTCCAACACTCATCCCGGTGTCCCGCCTTTAACCCCCATCACTACCTCCGTATCCCATCCTTTCCAGGACATATCGGTCGACTTAATCACTGACCTCCCAGTCTCCGAGGGGAAGGACTCTATAGTCGTTTGGGTGGATTGAGCCTTTAAGGGGGCAATATTTTGCCCAACCACCAAAACTGCTTCAGCCGCCAACGTCGCCTCCCTTTACTTCCATAAGGTTTACTGCCATTTCAGGCTCTTCGATCAAGTCATCTCTGACAGGGGACCCCAATTCGCCTTGGCATTTGCCAAAGAAATGGGAAGAATCCTGAACTATGACCTCCACCTGTCCACCGCTTATCATCCGCAGACCGATGGACAAACGGAACAAACCAACCAGGAGCTCAAAACTTACCTTTGGATCTTCTGTGGGGATAACCCCACCTCATGGACTCAGCTCTTAACCTTCACCGAATTTGCCCATAACCACCGCCCCCACTCTGTTACCAACCAATCCCCGTTCTTCCTCCAAATGAGTTATGAACCTAAACCTCTCCCCTCCATCCTTTCATCCTTCAACCTCCCCATAGTAGAACTCCGCCTGTCCCAGCTCACTAAGGCTAGGGATGAAGCCCGAGCAGCCCACGAACTCGCTAGAGCAACTATGGCCTCTTGAACCCGACAACACTTCAAACCCTTCGCCCTGGGAGATAAAGTCTGGTTGGAAGCCAGGAACCTCCACCGCCTTCAGAAAGACCCCAAGTTCCTTCCAAAATGCAAAGGACCATTTGAAATCATTAAGGTTCTCTCCCCTATTACCTATTGACTATGCCTCCCCAAAACTTGGAAAATCCACCCCATTTTCCATGCCTCCCTTCTCTCCCCTGCCAAGGAAACTTCTGTCCATGGCCTGAACTTTCCCCAACCCCCTCCTGACCATGTAGGCCTGGAAGAGGAATACCTTGTGGACCGCATTCTCCATCATCAGGGACCACTCTCCCGACGGCACTTCCTGATCTGCTGGAAAGGATACTTGGCAGAAGATGATTCCTGGGAGCCTGAGCGGAATTTGAAGAATTCCAAACTCCTCCTGGCCGCCTATAAGAAGCGTCACCCTAAGGATTTCCCTCCCCAGTCTGCTTAACAACCCACCAACCAAAACCTTCTGCCATACCATGCCCTGCTCTGATGTTCCCGAACTCATCCTCCCTGTCCCTCCCTGACATGCTAATCCACCGCCTCCCGAATCTGTTACTGATTCTGTCCTTGACTCTGTCACTTCTCTCACCCTCTCCGACTATTCCGACAGAGAGGTTCACCCCAATCCAACTCCTCAGCCTAGCCTCTCTACTCCTTGTTCTATGCCTCCTAGCATCTCAAGTATTTCTCTTTCTCCTTCCTACTATACACCGTCTTCCATTCTAAGCCCCGGCACCATGATCGTCGACGATACCTCCTCCCCCACTTCCCATGTCACCACCCTTGGCTGGGGGAGCCAACCCGCGATCTCTATTCCTGAACTCACAGTGCCCCTGTTTGCCTTGCCGCCTATCTTGGCACAATCGAATCCGTAGACCTCCCTGAACATGCCCATTGAGTCCACCCTGATCTCCCCACCGACGCTGAGTTCCATACTCTCCTCCATTTCCTCCAGGACCCCAGGTATGCCGTTCCCATTGGAGCACACCTTGACTATGGGTCGGCACTCCATTCCCTCTATCTCACCACCCTCCAGGTAGCCCGACTCACCGCCCTTGTATGCGCCCCCTCCACCTCCTCTGACGCCCATGCTACCTTCCGCAACCATACCCTATCCCATATCCAAATGGAGCTGAAGACCAACCTCCTCCTAGTGTTCTACCAGCTCAGAATGTTGGAGTTTATGCATGACTTGGATCATTACCTCCAGGACCTCACTTGCTATACCCACCTCAGGATCCACTCCCTCAGCCTCCTCCTCCCCATTGAACTCTGAAGAGCTCAACGTTGTGGAGCGCACTGAAGCCCGCTGGACCGGCAACTTTGGCAACACTCCCCTCCTCCCATCCCATCCCTGCTTTCACGAGGCCTGCTTCCAATGCGACCACCTCAGTCATCAGCGTGTCCAGTGTGGGGTCTATCAGTGCCCGATTTGCCACTGTTTCCGTCCTGGCCACTCTCAGCGGCAGTGCCCTTTGCATCGCGCTCCTCCGCCGCCCTCACCCTCTATCTCTCCTGCCTCCTCACACTCATCGCACCCTTCCTCGCCCCATCGCTCCTACCACGATCCCCACCGTTCCCATGGCACCCACTGCATGGTCCCTAGCCGCCCTTGCCGCCGTTCCCACTCTCCAGACTTGGACTCAGAAGTGGATAATGACATCTGGGACGACACTGCCTTCGCTAATGTGACTGGTTCACCAGCTATGGGAGCGTGCGATTTGTAGATGTCTGCGACAGTGTCTTGACCCTCGTGGGGGGGTAATGTTACGTTTTTCCTTCCCTTTATGCTTACCTCTCACCTTGTACTCTGTCATCTCACTGTTCGAGCCCTGCCCGATGACATCTTTTACCACCATATTACTCATATGTTCTCAAACGTTCTTTGACTTCTAAACCTTGTATACGCTGACTCACCTTTGTTCCTCAACGTTCTACCTGGTTCTACACCTGAGTCATCCCCATTCCTCAGTGTTCTATTACGTTCTATTTCATTATCATGGCTCGCCTATTTAAACCATAGTACTCGACCTGTAACTCTAAGCTTGATCTTCTCAATCTAACAAGCTCCTGCGGACTTCACCAGATTCCCCTCGCCTCAGTCCTTGTCCACCCTTCGCTTCCACAGCAAGGGCAGTCCTCTAGTAGCACCACGGCTAGAGGTTCTTTGTGTCATCCAAGCTTCCGACTCTCTCAGTCCGCTTGACTCCTTTCAGATCACGCCTAGCTCACAGCAAAGCATAACACCACCAAAGGGAATGCTTCTTTTGCTCAGCCAAGATCATGGATTGACAGGATGCTTCCTGATTGACAGATCTGCAGCATGTATGACTCATTTTATTATTCATTTGTCAAGTCATACTTCACTGTTTCCTTTAGAGATGTGCATCCCTCATCCATTCAGCACATCTCCTTTACTTAGCTATATTGCAGCCCATCTTCCTTTCTTAGATGCCAGTCTCTGTGTACCCTTGACCCCTATATAATAGGTGCCCCCACATCCTAGATACCTTAGCTTAGTCTACCTGATTCTTCCTAGTACCCCCTGTCCTAGAATCATAGACTCACCACCATTAATACCAATGCCTTCTTATTGACCTCATCTGGAAGGCTGCCCAGCCCCTGATCATACATCTACCATGTAGTCCTAGAACATGAGAACTCACCTTCTTGCACCACTCTTACCTCTGGTAGTTCTCATTCCAAGGCTACCATAGCCTGAGTCCTAGAAGGCTTATTACCCTCAGGTCTATGTGTGACCCTGCCTGGGCCACACATAACATGTATCAGGAATCCCTTGATAGCACAGTTGGGCAAAGGGAGATCTCTGGTGGAAGAACTCACCAGGTAGAAGACTATAGGTAGTAGTCAAGTTGCTGAGAGATAATTCAGGTGGGAGTTTGAACAAAGAGAGGTAAAATGTTCTTATTGAAGATGGGCAAATAGCCTCATCTTATATAGGGTATAGAAGTATTTGTACTTGTATATGTATCTCCTATATATATCTGATCATGTGAGTGATCAGTAAGCAGATAAGTAATGGCTTATGAGTAATCCACAGTAGTATCAGTAAGTCAACCAATGGTGTAAATACCTCTTATCTCTTGTATGAGGAAATGTCCTGAAGGAGTATCATTGGATGGGCAAAGTGAACTCAGAGGTCTGAAGGCTTGGAGGTTCGATATGAGTGGTGAGAGATTCAGAGTTTGTGTGCATGAGCTTGGACTGGGATCAGAGGATCGAAGTTGGACATGGTGAGTTCATGGATATGACAGTATCCCCTCCTTAGGCCTGAACCCCTGAAGGCCTTAAGGTAGATCAGGAGAGCATGTGAATGGAGGAGAAAAATAGGGCAGGACAAAGAACCTGAGCTAAGAGAACTCCAGCCCAGGTTTGTCAGGATAGCAGAGGTGATAGTTTTTGATGAGTTCAGAGGTGTGATTGAGCTCTGTGGCTAACAGCCAGGAGGTTTCTTTGTCAGTTCCTTTGTAGCTGGACCAGCACACAAGGTATAGAAGTTTGCAGTGACAATGCCAATGATTGGTCTTGGAATCTGGTATCTCTGAGATCTCATACTCTAATTCACCATCTACTTCGACTGGAGGCAGAGGGGGTTGAACACAGTTGGGGATTATGTTTGGGGTGAAGGGTTTGAGTTGGGAGACATGGAATACTGGTGTAGAAACAATGAAAAGTTCTAGATGTAACTTTCCTATAGGTGAAGGGTATGTTCTTTCATCCCTCTAAGGAGGTCCAAAGGTGGAGGTGGAATGCCAGATGGAAGTGGTCCACAGAAGAGATAGTCCAGAGGTACAAGTGATAGTCTGGACTTGTTAGTCCAGAATGGGAAGTAGTTGGCGACAGCAAAGACAATGGAGACATGCAGACAGATGGACATGTGATGTGGAAAATATGTGCCAGGAAAATGGAGATGTATTTCAAACCCAAAGCACAAGGCTTTACAGTCTAGGCATATCCCAGACTGTGAAGGGTTGATGAAACGACAAGGTATGAACTCTAAAAAGTGGACAGGATATGAAAGGATGTGTAACGATGATGGTAATGTAAGTCCAAGACTGAAAAAGGATATATTGACAGTGCTATGAACAATAAAGTGAAACTGACACCAACCAGACTAGAATGATGCAGACCAGATTGACTCAGACAGACTTGGATAGTCCCAGATTGATCAGATAGACCTCAGACTGGCATGGATGGATCAGATAGACATCAGATATGTTTCTATACAAGAACAGAGATTCCCAGATTTCTACACTGGGTGGACAGAGTTCATGGCTTCTGGTAGTCAAAGCATGAAGGAATGGGAGCTGGCCTGTGTGATGATGGGATATGGTCCCAAGTTTTTCTCAGAGAGCTTTTTGGAGGGTTGGGTGGAGCAGAAGTACTTGGCTTTCATAAACACATGGTCACCAACTTGGAAGTCCAGTGCTGGAAGTATTGTGCATCCACAGGTCCTTGGTAGCACTCTTGGGCATGGGCCATTTCCTCATGGAGGAACTGGTGGAGGGAATCAAGGTCTATGGAATATTCATAAGTGCAAATGGAGGTGAGGTCTCATTCGGGGTAAACAGAGATGTTTGGGTGGTACCCTTTGTTGGCAAAGAACAGAGAGACTCCAGTGGTAGCACTTGGAGCATTGTTGTATGAGAACTCTGCCAAACGCAGGAGTTCAGACCAGTTGTCCTGCTGGTAGTTATAATAAATGCAGAAGTACTGCTTGAGGGTCTGGTTTAGTGTTTTCAGAAGTTGTGCATGTTCTGTGATCTAGCAGGCCACATTGCCAAAGATTGCCTAAAGTCATCCTCTTGTGCTTCTAAGGCCCACACTGTAATGACCACCCCAGAAGGCAAACTGAAGTCCTCCTCTGAGGAAAAAAAATAGTCTGCAGCCTCCTGAACTCTGCACAGGCAGGAGGTTGTGTTGACTCTGACCATGCCTCAAAAGAGATCTGACTTAATGCTTCCACTCTCTTAGATCCAAAGTCCCTCATGCCTACCGTCTTGCTTATATCTTATGACATTCCCTCCTTCTCCACCCTCATAGACTCTGGCTCCTCCAATTGTTTTGTAGATACCATGTTCATACACAAATACAACCTCTCTATTTATTCCATCCCTCCACTCCAGCTCTAACTCTTTGATGAAATGATAAACTCCACCATCACTCAGCTGTGAACCTCTCCATCCATGTTGAAACCAGTAACATCACACCATCAATATTTCATGTCACTCCACTGGATTCCTCCTGTTCTCTTGTCCTAGGGCACAACTGGCTCACCCACTACAATCTATTGATTGACTGGGTCTCAAGCAGTATCTTTTTCTGTTCACCAGGACAGGACTTGCCAGTACTCCCAAGCTCACCTCTGCAGCCTCCAGATTTACCACCTCCAGCTGACTCTGTCCCCCCCAATCCACCATGTTTCTCCAACTGAAAA
>JBBPSV010000244.1:0-24559 GCA_038093795.1 Retiboletus fuscus
TCGTGATAGCCGAATATCAATCCTAGACCTCCTCCTTCACATTTTGCAGTCGAACAATCCTGAGTTCGCTAAACATAAGGCCGGTTTCTTTGCAAATCCGTCTGGAAAACTCATCAAACTCTTAGATCGTATATTCGAGGACAAGAGTGGCCGTTCCGCTATTACGTGCTGGGTAGAGCAACTCGCCATAGATGTCATTTCCGAAAGGATCGTGAAGGAGATGGAGGACATCAAGACTTCGCTCATGTGGACCATCAATAACACCACCCCAGATGCGCTGCTAGCATGGGACATCGATGCATTTATCGGCCCGCTTGTCATGAACAAGGCTCCTACCCTTGGATGCCTTCTTCAGGCCACTTCTCAGACGAAACGCACAAAGGAGGAAAACAAGATTAAGTCGTGTATCACTGTATGCATGTATATTTCTATCTTTGAAACACGTTTGATTCTTTCAAGGCCTGCAATGTTATTGTAACGCTGTTACGCTTGGCCCAGGGTAGGGTCGAGCGTAGACTCAAAGGGGTTTCTGGGACTAAGGGAGTACCAGCGTTCTAGACGCTACGGTACGACTAAGGAACCTTTGGGCGAGGTATCTGCTCACGAAGAGCATGCTCAGCGTTGAAGGATACGATGAGTCCGAGAAGGATGAGACTTATCCCAGTCTTGGGAGATCGAGCGTAGGAGTTATCTCAAGAATATGGTTGAGTAGCTCTAGCTTGCGGAATACAGGCGTAGATACTATGGTTTATATACGGGAGTCGTGGAATGTCATGGAAACTCGTAGAAAGAGCAGGATGAAGGGAGATGTGACTCGGGGAAGCGTAAAGACTCGGGACGAGTCGAAATGAGTCACATCCGCTGTGGATCTGTCGATCGGTGTCGATCAGAAGCAGCTGTCTATCAAAGATTATCACGAAACGAAGAAGTGGCCAGAATGGCCCGAAGCGACAGTGACAGCGGGGTCATTAGTCAGAAATGAAGGAAAGATGCAGTCCGTGGGAGTATCGACCTACATGCTGCGCGAGAGTGGTCTGGGTGATGCCAGACGAGATGGGTAGCGATCCATCGAGACTAAGCTAAGTAAAATAACACAGAGAAATAAATGGGGCCAGGTCAACTCGTAACATTACCCCCCTTTTATGCTCCTCGACGCCGCTTGAGGATATTTAGAGGTCGACGTAGCCTCCGTTGGGGGAACCGGTGACGTTGGCATAGGCTGTGTTGTCCCACACATCGTCTGTGTAGTCGACCTCCGGCTCATCCTGAATCCGGGATGCAAGCGGGCGAGGTCGCGGACGGTGCGACCTTCGCGACGAGCGGGAGGAGCTAGAGGATTGAGAGGATGAGGATGGGGTGGCGGGACGGGGATGACGACGGAGTGGGCATTGGTTCTGAATGTGTCCGGGGTGCATGCGAAGGCAAAAGGGGCACTTGTATTCTGGGCAATTGATGCGCCAGTGTCCAAGGCGGTGACAATGAAAGCAGGACGCGTTGTAAAGGGGGTGATCAGGGCTGAGACTGATCTCACCTTCGTTCATGAGATGGACCCGTTCGAGTCGATCAATGAGGGAGATCTTGCCAGGAGACAGAGGGGAGGACGATGCAGACAGCGTCGGAGCAATGGGCTCTGCCGGCGAGGGGGCTAGAATGGTTTCGACGGGTAGAGTAGGACGAACGGGAGGGAGCGGGAGACCAGCTCGAGCTAAGTCCTGCGAGTAGCATTCAATGTCAGCGACGAAGTCCAGCATGTCTAACTGGTGCATGGCGGACAGAAGGTAAGAGCGGATGCGGCAGGCTACGAGACGGAGCTGAGCCGAGAAGAACTCGGATTGGGCGTTTGCGGAGGTAAACGAGGCTATGGGATCGAGACGAGAGACCTGTAAAAAGGCTAGGTACAATGATTCAAGGGGGGAGTCTACATCTAAGTGCGCCTGCATGGTGGCTGCGAGGCGGGAATCATGGAGGCGGGTCTGGAGCAGTCGTCCGGACTCGCACGACAGTGGGTCGGACCGGAGGGTATAGGCAAAGCGTGGTATGTTGACTGATAGAATCGTCTTTGGCTTCTCTTCCTGTTCAAGGACAGAGGGCCAAGGGAGGGGTTCGGTGTTCCACCCTGGGGTGGCAACGTTACTAGAGGAGTCCTCGGCAAGGACCATAGGAGGGTGAATGGTGGGACCAGAGAGTTCCTGGGCGAGAGCGGAAGAGTCATCGACTCCCTCGAGGGAGGGGAGAGCAGAGTCGGTGAAGGTGAGCGAGGATTCGGTGAGGGAGGATTCAGTCGAGGGAGAGTAAGACATTGTTGTGCAAGAGACGAAGGTTTGAGGGTTGGTTAGAGCTCGGTTGGTGATTCTCACGTAGAGACCAGCGCGTAGAGTTCTAAGGAGGGAAGACCTTGGGGTGGAGCTTCTTATAGCTTCGAAGGACTGCTTGGGCATGTTTGAACTCCCGTTCTGGGAGCCAGGAGTCATCTGAGGCAGTAAAACCGTGCCAGCGGACGAGGAACTGTCTGTTGACAGCGGAACCCCGGTGTCGTATGATTTTCTCGATTTCATATTGTTCTTCGCCATCGATAAGGTCAGGCGGCGGAGAAGGGAAATTGGGGCCGTGCACGGAGTTTTCCTTGTACGGGGTGAGGAGCGAGGCGTGGAAGACCGGGTGTATTTTCCACGTCTTGGGGAGACGGAGTTGATACGTGATCGGGGACAATACCTTAACTATGGTAAAGGGTCCTTCACGTTTCGGGGCAAATTTCGGGTGGGTCAGGTTGCGTTTCAAATTTCTGGCCTCGAGCCAGACCTGGTCGCCCTTTTCGAACGGGGTGAAGTTCTTCTTGTGTCGAGAAGCCATGACTTGCCTAGCTAGTTCGTGCGCAGCAAGGGCTTCCTGGCGGGCGGCGGTGAGTTCCTTGATACGATCTTCCACAGCGGGGAGATCCGTGAGCGGGAGGACGGTGGGGATCGGAGTGGGTTCATATCCCATCATTAGGTAAAACGGGGATTTACCGGTGACGGAATGGGGGCGGTGATTGTGAGCAAATTCGGCGTGGATCAGCCGATCGGCCCACGTGGTGGGGCTGTTCCCCGCAAAGATCCGCAGGTACGTCTCGAGTTCTTGATTGATCCGTTCCGTTTCTCCATCAGTCTGGGGGTGATACGCGGTAGATAACGCAAGGGAACATCCGAGAAGTCTGCCAAGTTCTTTTGCGAAGCGGGAAGCGAACTGCGGGCCTTGATCTGAGATGATCTTCTCATAGAGGCCGAATCTGGGGTAAACTTTCTTAAAGTAGAGGGTAGCGATGTCTTCCGCGGTGGCGGTTTTAGTAGTTGGGCAGAAAATAGCCCCCTTCGAAGATGCGTAGTCGGCCCAGACTATAACAGCCGTGAAGCTGTTGGACTCGGGGAGGTCCGTGATCAGATCGCAGGAGATCTGCTGGAAGGGGCGAGTGGCGGTGGACTTGTTGGGGGTGAGTGGAGGGGTCGTGGGGTGAGTGTTGACCTTGTGCTGCTGGCACAGGGCACAGCCCTCGACATACTTGCGAACGTACTGGGCCAAACCAGGCCACCAGAACTCGCTCGCAACGAGCTGTCGAGTCTTAAGAAAACCTGGGTGGCCAGCAGACTCGTGGTCGTGGCACCGTTGCAAGATAGACTTGCGCAGGCCATTGATGGGGGGAATGTAGACGCGTCCTTGGTAAGTCAGGACGCCTTCGTGGAGTTGCCAGTCGCTGAGATGGGAGCGGAAGGCGGGGGGAATGGATCCATCAAAGGCTTGGAGCGTCTGGAGGTACAGGGGATCGTCTTTTGACGTAGTCTTAATGTGGTCTCGCAGAGCGGAATCTATGAGGCGGACAAAGAGGGAGTCCGGGAGGAGGACAGTCTGCGTGTTGTCCGGAGCGTGGGCAAGAAAGTCCGGGCGGCGCGACAGGGCGTCCGGACCGGCAAGGAGAGAACCGGGGACGTGGATCATCTTGTAATCGAAGTCCGCGAGGTCTAAGAGCCAGCGGGCTTGTCGGTGGTTGAGGTTCTGAGGGGCGCGGAAGTACGTGAGGTTTTTATGGTCGGTAAAGACTTGAATCGGCGAGGAGGAACCGTGGAGGAGGTGGTGCCACGACTTGAGGGCACGGATGATCGCGAGAAGTTCGCGGTCGTGGATATCGTAGTTACGTTCTGCGGGGGAGAACGACTGGGAGAGGTAGGAACAAGGGTGCCAGGCACCGTTCGTGTCCGTTTGGAGTAGGATGCCACCTGTGGCCACGCCGGAGGCGTCGGTCGCGATGGCGAACGGCGCACTAGGGTCGGGGAGTCGGAGCACGGGTTTGGAAAGGAAGAGTTCCTTTAACTTAAGGAATGCGGTTTCTTGTGGGGTGTCCCAGTGCCACGGTCGGGTCTTCTTTGTAAGGTCGATGAGAGGGTGGGCAATGGTTGAATAGTCCGGGATGAATTGCCGGTAGTAATTGGCGAATCCTAGGAATGACCGGACTTCCTTGACTGAGGTGGGCGCAGGCCAGGAAGTAATTCCGTCGAGTTTGACGGGGTCCATAGCGAGCTTTCCGGGGGAAAGGATCATGCCGAGATAGTCGACCTGTTCCGTAGCAAAGGAGCATTTAGATAAGCGGAGATGAAGGTCAAGTTCTTCCATCCGTTGGAGAACTCGCTTGGTTCGTTCCGTATGGAGTTGGTCGTCAGGGGAGAAGATGAGGAGGTCGTCCATGTAGATGACAAGCCATCCTTCCGAGATCATGTCCCTGAACGAGTCGTTCATGAATCGCTGGAACGTGGCGGGGGAGTTAGTCATGCTGAAGAACATGACCATGGGTTCAAAGAGGCCCTTGTGAGTGAGGAAGGCGCCCTTCCATTGGTGTCCTTCTTTGATCCGGACGTTGTTGTAACCCCATCAGACGTCGAACTTGGTGAAGACCTTAGCGTCTTGCACTTTGTTGATGAGGTCATCGATCCGAGGTAGGGGGTAGGCGTCGCGGATTGTTTGGTCATTGAGTTTCCGGTAGTCCATGCAGGGCCGGAGCTTGGGATTGCCATTGGCGTCAAGTTCTTTCTTCTGGACGAAGAAGAAAGGGGAGGCTTGGGGAGAGTTTGAGGGTCGGATAGCACCGGACCGGAGATTCTCTTCTAGGAAGGCTTCGGTGGCTTCGCGTTCGCGTGGGGATAACGGATATAGCTTGCCGATCTTGGGTTTGAAGCCTTCTTTGAGGTTAATCTCGTGGTCGTAAGTCCGTTCCGGTGGGAGTTGTCCGATTGGTCGTTCTTCAAACACCTTTCGGAACTGCTCGTACTCCGCTGGAAGGGTAACCTCGGGTTTCTTGTTGAATTCCGCTTGTGCGAGCTGCATAGCGGAGGTGATCTTGGCGATGACTGGGGAGCCTAGGGGGTAGAATCGCGATCCACACCGTTGGATCCAACCAATCCTGTAGTGGTCATAAGCTCGTAGACAGAACTTGCTCTCAGTTTCTTCGTCGAGATATTCATAGAGTCGGGCATGATCAACGCAGTTGACCTTGACTTGGCGTGGGGGGGTCCAGTCAAGGCTAGGTCTCTTGAATCGGTCGCTATGCTCAGAGGTAGCGACGTTGTGTTCCTGAAAAAGAACCTTGGATTGGTCGCAAGACTCAGGGATGTCGATCGTCTGTTTAACCCAGTCGATTGTGGGGTTGGTGGCGCGCAACCAGGGGAGTCCTAGGATGACGTTCTCGCTTCCGCAAGACATGACGTGGAAGAGGACCTTCTGGGTGATTCCCCTGGTATTGGCATAAAGGGTACAGGTGAACCGGATGGCTCCGTGCGAATTAGCGGATTGGTCGACATTCCGAACAGGGATAGGTTTCGGTAGTCGAGTAGTGGGGATCTTGTGTTTACGTACGAAGTCCCAGTCGATGCATGAGATATCGGCACCACTGTCAATCAGGGCGCGGGTGTCAACGGCTTTGAGAGAGTGCACAGGTACGATTAGCTGAACTGGGATTTGCATGGATTTGCGAGTCTCAGATACTAGTACATTGGCACACCTAGGAGGAGTCCGCGTTGACGGGGCCCTCCGTTCTAAAAATCCTTGCGGGAGAAGGAGATTCTAGCTACTGACTCGACTTCATCGTCATCGTCTTCGCAGTCAGCTAGCTCAGGAACGTCATCCTTCTTCACCTTTCGGGTCTTCTTAGGGTTCTTGGGCGTATCGTAGACCTTGCACTCCTTTGCCATGTGGCCAGTCTGGCGGCATCGGAGACAGCGGCCTTCTTTGAAGCATTTCTGCCTTTCGGCTTCGGTAAGCTTGGGGGGAAGTCGGACAGCGTCGACGTCCATAGCGTCAGGGTCCTTTTCTTCCTTCTTTGAGTAGGTAGGTACGTACGGGGTACCGGGTTTCTTGTGTTGCTGCGCGATCCCTCGGGCTCGGCGGCGGTGGGAGTCGAAGAGGGCCACCTTCTTGTACCAGTCGGCTACCTTGGTAGGGGGGTTCTCCATCTGGAGAACGTCGAACATGAGGTCTTCCGGTATACCCGCAGAGTAATAGGAGATCAAAACCGCATCGTCGGTTACTCCTGCGACGGATACCTTGGACCTGAACTGCGCCGTGTAGTTGGCCAGAGAAGGGGAGCACTCGCCCTTCTTTCCGGGAATCATTCGCTTGGTGGCTAGCCAAGTGAGTGCGTTGGTGGTCGATTCTGAGTGGGAGAACACGGCCTTGAAGTCGGAGACAAAGTCGGACCACTTCCCAAGAGAGAAGCCTCCGCCGGAGATCTTGGATTCGCGGAAGGTATGAGCCCAAGTGAACGCCGTACCTTTCTTCATGAAGGATAGTGCATAGGCGATTCGCCTAGCGTCGTCGTTGTAGATTTCCACGTTGATCGAGAGGTACAACTGTACCGAGCGAAGCCATGGTTTTGCTTTTGTAAGGTTTCCGTCAAAGTCTTCAGGAACTCCGAGACGGATTTCTGTGGGCTTGGTTCCCATAGCGGGAGTCTGGGGTTGAGGTGCTGGTGGGGGTGCCGTGACTGGGAATATATGACCGCTTTGCACGATCGGTGTCGGTGACGGCGGGGTGGGATTACGAGGGATAACTGCTCCGGCTGATAGCTGGTGAGACAGTAATCTAGAGAGTTCTTGGGATTCTGCTTCCTCGGTGGGAGAGCGTAGCTCGAGGTCTAGGTCGGGATTGTCAGAGCCCTCAATAGGTGCTTCTGCGTCCGATGTTTCTGAGGCTGAGGACTCGGGGTCCGGTGATTCTGTGGCTCTCCACGAGGTGGAGATCGGTGGCGGTCGGGCTGAGGAGGAGGGCCTACTCAATGGTAGCCACGACGTGATAAGCTAGAGCTTTTGTTACGCTTGGCCCGGGGTAGGGTCGAGCGTAGACTCAAAGGGGTTTCTGGGACTAAGGGAGTACCAGCGTTCTAGACGCTACGGTACGACTAAGGAACCTTCGGGCGAGGTATCTGCTCACGAAGAGCATGCTCAGCGTTGAAGGATACGATGAGTCCGAGAAGGATGAGACTTATCCCAGTCTTGGGAGATCGAGCGTAGGAGTTATCTCAAGAATATGGTTGAGTAGCTCTAGCTTGCGGAATACAGGCGTAGATACTACGGTTTATATACGGGAGTCGTGGAATGTCATGGAAACTCGTAGAAAGAGCGGGATGAAGGGAGATGTGACTCGGGGAAGCGTAAAGACTCGGGACGAGTCGAAATGAGTCACATCTGCTGCAGATCTGTCGATCGGTGTCAATCAGAAGCAGCTGTCTATCAAAGATTATCACGAAATGAAGAAGTGGCCGGAACGGCCCGAAGCGACAGTGACAGCGGGGTCATTAGTCGGAAATGAAGGAAAGATGCAGTCCGTGGGAGTATCGACCTACATGCTGCGCGAGAGTGGTCTGGGTGATGCCAGACGAGATGGGTAGCGATCCATCGAGACTAAGCTAAGTAAAATAACACAGAGAAATAAATGGGGCCAGGTCAACTCGTAACAAACGCAATTAGCCAAAGAATGATCGCAGAACACGCTCTTCTTCGCCATCCCATTCAGCTTATTCCTCTGGACGAACGGCACATCCCGTCAGACCATTGAGGCTTTGCACAAATGCAGCCTCTGTATATCATTTTCCTCACTCACTACATTGCTCCATCAGCTCGCGATGCAGAGTCTCGAGCGTGCTGCTCGTGTTGCCTGTAACCCCCATGTGCTTTGCTGGGATAATATCAACATCAAGACCTCAATTTTTGTTGAACAGAGAGAATCTGCACCAGCAAAAGTGCAATCCGGGATGTTTGCCATTCTATACCAGATCGATGCTGATCCCAGCGATATGTGACTCTCTCCAATGCTAGCATGTGCACAGCAGGCGACCAATCTCGCATTTGCTAGCGACATTCGACCTACCTCTGATCAATGCAAGGCCTTCAATAGCCAGCTTTGTGTGCATATCATCAACATCTTGTTTGACTTTTCCGAGGCTATTGAGGGATTTCAGCATCCAGAAGATCCACGTCTCATCCATGTGGATCGTCGAAGAATGCCCGAGGGCTGTCGCACCAAACAATTTCCTCTCCGAACCTCCACGATAGATGAGAGCTCGATCTTGTTACGCTTGGCCCGGGTAGGGTCGAGCATAGACTCAAAGGGCAAGTCTGGGACTAGACAGTACCAGTGTTCTTGACGCTATGGTACGACGAAGGCCTTCAGGCGAGGTATCTGCTCACGAAGAGCACGCTCAGCGTTGAAGGATACGAAGAGTCCGGTGCGGACGAGTCTTATCCCGGTCTTGGGAGATCGAGCGTAGGAGTTATCTCAAGGGTATGATTGAGTAGCTCTAGCTTAAGGAGTACAAGCGTAAAGACTACTGTTTATATACTCGAGCCATAGAAGGCGGTGGAACCCTATGGAACGAGCGGGTAAACGAGGGATGAAAAGAGATGTGACTCGGGGAAGCGTAAAGACTCGGGATGAGTCGAAGCGAGTCACATCCGCTGCAGATCTGTCGATCAGTGTCGCTCAGAAGTAGCTGTCAATCAAAGATTATCATGAAACGAAGAAGTGGCCAGAACGGCCCAAAGCGACAGTGACAGCAGAGTCAATAGTTGGAAATGAAGATATGATATGGTCTGTGGGGAATAGTGACCTATGTGCTGTGCGAGAGTGGTCTGGGTAACACCAGATGAGATGGATAGTGATCCATCGAGGCTAAGCTAAGCAAAAGAAAAGAAAGAAATAAATGGGGCCAGGTCAAGTCATAACATTACCCCCTTCTTATGCTCCTCAATGCCACTTGAGGTTTCTTAGAAGTCGATGTAGCCCCTGTTTGGGGAACCGGTGACATTGGCGTAGGCCGTGTCGTCCCATACGTCATCTGTAAAATTGAGCTCCGGCTCGTCTTGGATCCGGGACGCAAGCGGGCGAGGTCACGGACGGTGTGACCGTCTCGACGAATGAGAAGAGCTAGAAGAATGTGATGAGGACGAGGATGGGATGGCAGGGTGGGGATGACGACGGAGTGGGCATTGGTTCTGGATATGTCCTGGGTGCATGTGGAGACAGAACAGGCACTTGTACTCTGGGCAGTCAATGCGCCAGTGTCCAAGGCGGTGGCAGTGAAAGCAGGATGCATTGTACATAGGATGGTCGGGTGTGAGGCTGATCTCACCTTTGTTCATGAGGTGAACCCTCTCGAGATGATCAATAAGGTTTACCTCGCTGGAAGATAATGGGGATGATGACGCGGACGGCGTCAGAGTGACAGGCTCAGCCAGCGAGGGGACGAGAATAGTCTCGATGGGGAGAGGGGGTCGAACGGGGGGAGCTGGGAGGCCAGCTTTGGCGAGGTCCTGCGAGTAACGTTCAATGTCAGCGATGAAATCTAGCATGTTGAGCTGATGCATGGCCGATAGGAGGTAAGAACGAATGCGGCAGGCTACAAGACGGAGTTGGGTGGAGAAGAACTCCGACTGGGCGTTGGTGGAGGTAAACGAAGCGATGGGGTCGAGACGAGAGACCTGTAAAAAGGCTAAATACAAGGATTCAAGGGGGGAATCTACATCTAAGTGGGCCTGCATGGTAGCGGCCAGACGGGAGTCTCGGAGGCAAGTCTGGAGGAGGTGTCCAGACTTGCATGACAGCGGGTCGGACCGGAGAGGGTAAGCGAACCAGGGTATGTTGACTGAGAGAATCATCTTGGGCTTTTCTTCCTCATCGAGGACAGAAGGCCAAGGGAGAGGTGTGGTGTTCCATCCGGAAGTGACAGAGTTACTGAGGCACTCGTCGGTGAGCACCATGGGGGGATGAATAGTGGGAACAGAGAGTTCCCAGGCAAGAGGTGAAGAATCATCGACTCCCTCGAGCGGGGGCAGAGCGGAGTCGGTGAAGGAAGATTTGGTGAGGGAAGACTCGGTGGACGGGGAGTGTGACATGTTATGAAGGGTACGAAGGTCGGTAGAGCTCGGTTGGTGATTCTCACTTGGAGACCAGTGCGTAGAGTTCTAAGGGGTGAAGACCTTGGGGTGGAGCTTCTTATAGCTTCAGAGGATTGCTTGTACATGTTTAAATTCCCGTTCAGGGAGCCAGGTATTGTCGGCGGCGGTGAAACCGTGCCATCGTACGAGGAACTGTCGGTTGACAGTGGAACCCCGGTGTCGTACGATCTTTTCAATTTTGTACTGTTCTTCTCCATCAATAAGATCAGGTGGGGGCGATGGGAAGTTGGGGCTGTGTACCGAGTTTTCCTTGTAGGGGGTAAGGAGTGACGCATGGAAGACCGGATGTATTTTCCATGTCTTGGGAAGGTGGAGTTGATACATGATCGGGGACAGTACCTTGGTAATGGTAAAAGGTCCTTCACGTTTCGGGGCGAATTTCGGGTGAGTCAGGTTGTGTTTCAAATTTCTGGCCTCCAGCCAGACTTGATCACCCTTCTCGAACAGGGTGAAATTCTTCTTGTTCCGAGAAGCCATAACTTGCCTAGCTAGCTCGTGCACAGCAAGGGCTTCTTGGCAGGCAGCGGTGAGTTCCTTAATACGATCCTCCATGGCAGGAAGGTCTGTGAGTGGGAGGACGGTGGGGACCGGGGTAGGTTCATATCCCATCATTAGGTAAAACGGGGACTTCCCAGTGATGGAATGAGGGCAGTGATTGTGAGCAAATTCGGCGTGGATCAACCGATCAGCCCACGTGGTGGGGTTGTTCCCCGCAAAGATCCACATGTAAGTCTCGAGTTCCTGATTGATCCACTCGGTTTCCCCATCAGTCTGGGGGTGATACGCGGTGGATAATGCAAGGGAACATCCAAGAAGCCTACCGAGTTCTTTTGCGAAGCGAGAAGCAAATTGAGGGCCTCGATCTGAGATGATCTTCTTGTAGAGACCGAATCTGGGATAAACCTTTTTAAAATAGAGGACGGCGACGTCCTCCGCAGTGGCAGTCTTGGTGGTAGGGCAGAAAACAGCCCCCTTCAAAGATGCGAAGTCGGCCCAGACTATTACAGCCGTGAAACCGTTGGACTCGGGGAGGTCCGTGATCATATCGCAAGAGATTTGTTGGAAGGGACGAGTGGCGGTGGATTTGTTAGGGGTGAGCGGAGGGGTCGTGGGGTGAGCAGAGGGGTCGTGGGGTGGGTGTTGACCTTATGCTGTTGACAAGGGGCACAGCCTTCGACATACTGTACTTGTGAACGTACTGGGCCAAACCAGGCCACCAGAACTCGCTTGCAACGAGCTGTCGGGTCTTAAGGAAGCCTGGGTGACCAGCCGACGCGTGGTCATGGCATCGTTGGAGGATGGACTTACGTAGTCCGGCGACAGGGGGAATATAGACGCGGCCTTGATAGGTCAAAACACCTTCATGGAGCTGCCAGTCGCTAAGGCGGGAGCGGAAGGCGGTGGGGATAGAGCCATCAAAGACTTGGAGCATCTGGAGAAACAAGGGGTCATCCTTCGACGTGGTCTTAATGTGGTCCCGGAGAGCGGAGTCGATGAGACGGACAAAGATGGAGTCAGGGAGGAGGACCGTCTGGGTGTTGTCCTGCGTATGGGCAAGGAAGTCAGGACGGCGGGATAGGGCATCGGGACCAGCAAGGAGAGAGCCGGGGACGTGGATCATCTTGTAGTCAAAGTCCGCGAGGTCTAACAACCAGCAGGCTTGTCGTTGGTTGAGATTCTGGGGGGCTCGGAAATACGTAAGGTTCTTGTGGTCGGTGAAGACCTGAACCGGGGTGGAGGAGCCATGCAAGAGGTGATGCCAAGATTTCAAGGCGCGGATGATAGCGAGGAGTTTGCGGTTGTGGATGTCGTAGTTGCGTTCCGCGGGAGAGAATGACTGAGAGAGATACGAGCAGGGGTGCCAAGCGCTGTTCTTGTCGGTCTGTAAAAGGATGCCTCCCGTGGCCACACTGGAGGCATCGGTCGTGATGGCGAATGGTGCCACGGGGTTGGGAAGGCGGAGCACCGGTTTGGAGAGGAAGAGTTCCTTTAGACGAAGGAACGCGGCTTCCTGCGACGAGTCCCAATGCCAGGGTTGGGTTTTCTTAGTGAGGTCTATGAGGGGGTGAGCAATGGTAGAGTAGTCCGGGATGAACTGTCTATAGTAATTGGCGAATCCAAGAAAAGACCGGACTTCTTTGACCGATGTTGGGGCAGGCCAGGAGGTGATTCCATCAAGTTTGACGGGGTCCATAGCAAGTTTACCAGGGGAGAGGATCATGCCGAGGTAGTCCACCTGTTCCGTGGCAAAGGAACACTTGGACAAGCGGAGGTGAAGGTCGAGCTCTTCCATCCGTTGAAGGACTCTCTTAGTTCGTTCGGTATGGAGTTGTTCGTCTGGGGAAAAGATAAGGAGGTCGTCCATATAGATGACGAGCCATCCTTTGGAGATCATGTCCCTGAACGAGTCGTTCATGAAACGTTGGAACGTGGCTGGGGAGTTGGTCATTCCGAAGAACATGACCATAGGTTCAAAGAGGCCCTTGTGAGTGAGGAAGGCGCCTTTCCATTGGTGTCCTTCTTTGATCCGGACATTGTTGTAACCCCATTTGACATCAAATTTGGTGAAGACCTTTGCATCTTGTACTTTGTTGATGAGATCGTCGATCCAGAGTAGGGGGTACACATCCCGGATTGTCTGGTCGTTGAGTTTCTGGTAGTCCATACAGAGTCAGAGCTTAGGATTGCCATTGGGGTCGAGTTCTTTCTTCTGGACAAAGAAGAAAGAGGATGCCTGGGGGGAATTCGAGGGGCGAATAGCACCGGACTGGAGGTTCTCTTCTAGGAAGGCTTCGGTGGCGTCACATTCTTGCGGGGATAGTGGGTATAGCTTGCCAATTTTGGGTTCGAAGCCTTCCTTAAGGTTAATCTCATGGTTGTAAGTCCATTCTGGTGGGAGTTGTCCGATTGGTCGTTCCTTGAACACCTTGCGGAATTGCTCATACTCTGCTGGGAGGGTGACCTCGGGTTTCTTGTTGAACTCTGCTTGTGCAAGCTGCATAGCAGAGGTGATCTTGGCGATGACTGGAGAGCCTAAGGGGTAGAACCGTGACCCACACCATTGGATCCGGCCTATGCGATAGTGGTCATGAGCTCTCTGACAGAACTTATTCTCTGATTCCTCGTCAAGATATTTGTAGAGTCGGGCATGGTCAACGCAGTTGACCTTGACTTGGCGTGGGGGGGTCCAGTCGAAGCTGGGTCTTTTGAATCGGTCGCTATATTCTGAGGTAGCAATGTTGTGTTCCTGAAAGAGAACCTTGGATTGGTCGCAGGATTCGGGGATGTCGATCGTCTGTTTGAACCAGTCAATCTTTGGATTGGTGGCGCGGAGCCAGGGGAGTCCAAGGATGATGTTCTCACTTCCGCATGACATGACGTGGAAGAGAACTTTCTGGGTGATCCCTCCGGTGTTGGTGTAGAGGGTGCAGGTGAATTGGATGGCTCCGTGGGAGTTACTGGACTGGTCGACGTTCCGAACAGGGATGGGTTTCAGTAGTCGGGTGATAGGGAGTTTGTGTTTTCATACGAAGTCCCAGTCGATGCAAGATATATCAGCGCCACTGTTGATCAGGGCACGGGTGTCAATGGCTTTGAGGGTGTGCACGGGTACAATGAGCTGAACTGGGATTTGCATAGATTTGCGAGTCTCAGATACAAGTACATTGGCACATCTAGGAGGAGTCCGCATTGACGGGGTCCTCTGTTCTAAAAATCCTTTCGGGAGAAGGAAATTCTAGCTACCGACTCGGCTTCGTCATCATCTTCACAGTCGGCTAGCTCAGGAACGTCATCCTTCTTGACTTTTTGGGTTTTCTTGGGGTACTTGGAAGAGTCATAGACCTTGCACTCCTTTGCCATATGGCTGGTCTGGCGGCATCGGAGGCAATGGCCTTCCTTGAAACACTTCTGCCTTTCGGCTTCAGTGAGCTTGGGGGGAAGACGGACCACGTCAACATCCATGGTGTCGGGGTCTTTTTCTTCTTTCTTGGAGTAAGTTGGCACGTATGGCGTACTGGGTTTCTTGTGTTGCTGAGCGATCCCTCGGGCTCGTCGGCAGTGAGAGTCAAAGAGGGCCACCTTTTTGTACCAGTCGGCGACCTTAGTGGGAGGGTTCTCCATTCGGAGAACATCGAACATCAGATCTTCGGGTATACCTGCAGAGTAGTAGGAGACTAGGACCGAATCATCAGTTACTCCTGCGGCGGATACCTTGGACCTAAACTGGGCAGTGTAGTTAGCCAAAGAGGGGAAGAACTCGCCCTTCCTTCCTGGGATCATTCGCTTGGTGGCAAGCCAAGTGAGTGCATTGGTAACCAATTCTGAATGGGAGAAAACTCCTTCAAATTCGGCAACAAAGTCAGACCACTTCCCAAGAGAGAAGCCTCCGCCTGAGACCTTGGTTTCTCTGAAGGTATCAGCCCATGTGGACGCCGTACCTTTCTTCATAAAAGAGAGTGCATAGGCAATTCGCCTAGCATCATCATTGTATATCTCTGCGTTGATGGATAGGTACAGTTGTACCGAGCGTAGCCAAGGCTTCGCTTTCGTGAGGTTTCTGTCGAAGTCCTCAGGGACTCCGAGACGGATCTCCATGGGCTTGGTTCCCATAGTGGGAGTCTGGGGCTGGGCAGCTGGTGCTGTGGCTGGGAATATGCGACCGCTTTGAGCGATCAGAGTTGGTGACGGTGGGGTGGGACTGCGAGGGATGACTGCTCCGGCTGAAAGCTGGTGGGACAGTAGTCTAGAGAGTTCTTGTGATTCTGCTTCCGCGGACGGAGAGTGTAGCTCGAGGTCAAGGTCGGGGTTATCAGAGTTCTCGGTGGACGCTTCTGAGTCCAATGATTCTGAGGATTCAGCGGTTTGCTGTTCTGTGGCTCTCCATGAAGTGGAGATCAGTGGCAGTTGGGCTGAGGAGGAGGGTCTACTCGATGGTAGCCGCGACGTGGTAAGCTAGAGCTTTTGTTATGCTTGGCCTGGGTAGGGTCGAGCGTAGACTCAAAGGGCAAGTCTGGGACTAGACAGTACCAGCATTCTTGACACTATGGTATGACGAAGGCCTTCGGGCGAGGTATCTGCTCATGAAGAGCATGCTCAGCATCGAAGGATACGAAGAGTCCGGTGCGGACGAGTCTTATCCCAGTCTTGGGAGATCGAGCGTAGGAGTTATCTCAAGGGTATGATTGAGTAGCTCTAGCTTAAGGAGTACAAGCGTAAAGACTACTGTTTATATACTCGAGCCATAGAAGGCGGTGGAACCCTATGGAACGAGCGGGTAAATGAGGGATGAAAAGAGATGTGACTCGGGGAAGCGTAAAGACTCGGGATGAGTCAAAGCGAGTCACATCCGCTGCGGATCTGTCGATCAGTGTCGCTCAGAAGTAGCTGTCAATCAAAGATTATCATGAAACGAAGAAGTGGCCGGAATGGCCCAAAGCGACAGTGACAGCGGAGTCAATAGTCGGAAATGAAGATATGATATGGTCCATGGGGAATAGTGACCTATGTGCCATGCGAGAGTGGTCTGGGTAACGCCAGATGAGATGGATAGTGATCCATCGAGGCTAAGCTAAGCAAAAGAAAAGAAAGAAATAAATGGAGCCAGGTCAAGTCGTAACAGATCTCAGGAAACATCACCGTTGTCAATGATATCTACATCAATCAACTCAAGTTGAGTCCGGAGAACCTTTTTGATCGTGCAGTTCCGAGCATCAATGATCAATCAACCAATGCTCATATTCGCAGTGCCAAGGCCTTGCGCACACGGGATATCAACCCCTTCACCCGCCTTCAATTCTTGCAACTCAGCTTCAGGCTATTCCACCTGTGTATGAATCTTATCTGGGCTCTTCTGCATGTTCATCGTGGCTCCATCCATCAAATCGGTACCCTCACATATTTCTTCACTGTTCTCAATCATACACGACTTGGCTGTGAGCACCCTGATTACCATATGCTACTCACGATGCTCTTCCAAATCTTACACAGCATCATTCTCAATGCATGGAGAGTCGAGTCCGGTTATCCATCATTAGCTGCCTTCGCCTTGTCGAACCCATCTCCGGATGATCTTGTTCGGATCACTGATCAGATTATCCAAAACCATGCATCACTACCCTGTCGAAAACCAGTACTCAGACATCAGACTGCTACCAAGGCCACAAAACCTTCCGATCCAGAAGTTGGTGACAACACACTGCAGCAGAATCTCTGTTTGCTCACCTGTGATCTACTTTATGTTCGCGAACTCGTGACTGCAGTCTCACAAGGAGATTTCGGGCGTGTTGAGGATATCCTTGGAAGTCTTGCGATGATTTTCCGTGGTGCGGGTTCCAACAACTATGCCAGTGAAATTTTGCACTGGATATACAACATTAAAAATGTATGGACTCCAAAATTTGCGTACGTTGTGTGTTCTCTCTCTGTTTTTTTTTCCTAATACTGTCGGTTTGATGCAGAGACATTATGCGAGACAGTATGCTCGTTAACTTGATGGACCTCGCAGATCATTGGATGCCAGTAGATCTGAATATCAAGCATTCGATCAAGTTTCTCAAGGTAGGATTTCATATATAATCATGTACTATGACTGACTACATGTTAAATATGGATAAAATAGACTTTTTTTGCTCAAAAGGGTGTATATGCGTCATGGGATCGATTGGGGGACATCTCAGCATCTGTGGACCTTCTCCAGAATGTTTGCAAACAGGTTTTGCATGCTCTGAAGACAGAGTATCACGGAATTACTCATATCGATCCTGATATGACAGCCGCTGTCAAGAAGATCACTCACAAAGTGAGAGAATTAGAGCTTGATCATTACAAGCCAGACCGGAGTGAGAATGGAACTGTTCGACCAATTCCAGATACACTAGAAATCGGAGAGCAGAAGCTGAGGTCGTCAACTCTTGCAACATTCAATCGAAAGGTGAAGATGATGATGGATGGTAATGGGTTTGAAGTTGAGGAGGATGAGATTCCGGCTATCAACTTTGCTTCACTGTCAGATGACACAAGTTGTATAGATTAGAGTTTTCATGGATGCGAAAGCATGTTTATTCGTACAAATAACACAAGACAGAGTTACATGGATCCTGAGAAGCTCTCAGGAGTCTGTACAGTAACGAATCTGAACTCCTTCAACCTTTTCACTGGTCGCTGGGGATCACCCGACATGCCATGTTGGGAATGCAAAGATGACCGATCAGAAGTATGTTGAGTCTTGAGGGTTTGCTCGAATCGAGTGATTGTTTCAAAGACTTCAAGGCTGTACTCATTCACCCAGTCATCGGTCTCTTCTAGGAGGACAACAAGGTCTTGCAATGTGGGAATTCTTGATAAAGGTGTCTTGCTGATGAGTTCGAGACCATTGTTGGTGAGGATCCATGAGACTGGGAAGAAGGGCTTGTGTTCCTGAGCCTGCTCCTGCCAATCTATGAGTACATTTTGAAGTGCCTGTTGTTCAACTACTGGATGGATTTGATTTCGTTTGCGTTTTCTTGGTTTGGAGTCAGAGTCATCGGGGGATACAACACCGGTCCAAAGCTGACCATGGAAAAACCGAGCAAGATCAAAGTCAGTGTTGTGATGGTGATCACAACACCAGAGGCTGGTAAAATCTAAAGCCACAATATATTTTGAGGAAACATGTACTCAGAGAGACTTTACCTTGCAGTGACTTGTCCCCAAGGTATCTTGCGAAGAGCTCATGAAGGCAAGCTTTTGATTGAGCATATTGTATCGAGGCTACACTTGTTCGATCTTGCTTCAACGAGTTTTTCTTGAGATTGCCAGCATATGGTTTGTCAGGATCTGGTCTGTTGAGGGTATCCAAGGGAAGGTCCAGTGTGAACGGCTCTACCATCATAAGGAACAACCCATTGGAGTTGGGATCATGAGCTGCACATCCAGCTCGTTGTGCCAGCTCGGCCATATTCTTGCAAAGTCCATATTGGATGACGATACGAATACCTTGTAGATCAAGGCTCTGCTTGACAGGTTTAGTTTTACCAATTCCTCGCTTATTTTTTCTTACCGTTGCAGCCCCCGCTGTCGCATGAAGGATTCGACAGGTTCCTTCAGGCTGAGAGAAATCTTCAAATGTTTTCTGAAGGTATTCTATCAACATATCAGAATGGTAGTGTCTAACAATACCCTGATTCTGGAAAGAGTTCGGAAGGCGAGAATCGATGAATGTGGCTGCATTGGTTGCATCTTGCTTTGAGTCATGGAAGACAAGTGTCTTTGGGATGAGCATTGGTAGATGAAATATGGAAGGGATTAAAAAAGAGAGATTTTCAAAGTTGCGGAGCATTCCTATTATTGGGGCAGTTGCAAACGTTATGTTCGGATGATTTGTAGTGAGTCATATCTCCAATAGGTCAGGCAAAAGGGAAAGCTGTTACGAGTTGACCTGGCCCCGTTCATTTCTTTTCTTTATTTTACTTAGCTTAGTCTCGATGGATCGCTATCCATCTTGTCTGGCCTCACCCAGACCATTCCCGTGCAGCATGTAGGTTGATACTCCCACGGACTGCATCTTCTTTTCATTTCCGACTAATGACCCCGCTGTCATTGTCGCTTCGGGCCGTTCCGGCCACTTCTCTGTTTCATGATAATCTTTGATAGACAGCTGCTTCTGATCGACACTGATCGACAGATCCGCAGCGGATGTGACTCGTTTCGACTCATCCCGAGTCCTTACGCTTCCTGAGTCACATCTCCCTTCATCCCGCATCGACCCGTCCCTTCGACGGGCTTCCATGATGTTCCATGACTCTCGTATATAAACCGTAGCCTCTACACCTGTATCCCTAAGCTAGAGCTACTCAATCATACTCTTGAGATAACTCCTACGCTCGATCTCCCAAGACCGGGATAAGGCTCGTCCTCATCGGACTCATCGAACCCCTCGACGCTGAGCGTGCTCTTCGTGAGCAGATACCTCGCCTGAAGGTCCTTAGTCGTACCGTAGTGTCAAGAACGCTGGTACTCCTCTAGTCCCAGAAACCCCTTTGAGTCTACGCTCGACCCTACCCGGGCCAAGCGTAACAAAAGCTCTAGCTTACCACGTCGCAGCTACCATCGAGTAGGCCCTCCTCCTCAGCCCGACCGCCACTGATCTCCACCTCTTGGAGAGCCACAGAATCACCGGACCCCGGGTCCTCAGAAGCATCGGACTCAGAAGCTCCCACTGAGGGCTCTGATAACCCCGACCTAGATCTCGAGCTACGCTCTCCCACCGAGGAAGCAGAATCCCAAGAACTCTCTAGACTACTGTCCCACCAGCTTTCAGCCGGCGCAGTTATCCCTCGTAGCCCCACCCCACCGTCACCGACACTAATCGCCCAGAGCGGTCATATCTTCCCAGCCACGGCACCGCCAGCACCCCAGCCCCAGACTCCAGTCATGGGAACTAAACCCACGGAAATCCGTCTCGGGGTCCCAGAGGACTTCGACGGAAACCTCACCAAGGCGAAGCCTTGGCTTCGTTCGGTACAGCTGTACCTCTCTATCAACGCAGAAATCTACAACGACGATGCTAGGCGAATCGCCTATGCACTCTCCTTCATGAAGAAAGGTACGGCGTCCACATGGGCTCATACCTTCCGAGAATCCAAGATCTCTGGCGGAGGCTTCTCCCTTGGGAAGTGGTCCGACTTTGTCTCCGACTTCGAGGCCGTCTTCTCTCATTCAGAATCGACCACCAATGCACTCACTTGGCTCGCTACCAAGCGAATGATCCCCGGAAAGAAGGGCGAGTATTCCCCCTCTTTAGCTAACTACACGGCCCAATTCAGGTCCAAGGTATCTGTCGCAGGAGTAACCGACGATGCAGTTCTAGTTTCCTATTACTCTGCGGGTATACCTGAGGATCTGATGTTCGACGTTCTCTGAATGGAGAACTCCCCTACCAAGGTCACCGACTGGTACAAGAAGGTGGCTCTCTTCGACTCTCACCGCCGCCGAGCCCGTGGGATCGCGCAGCAACACAAGAAACCCGGCACGTCGTACGCACCCACTTACTCCAAGAAGGAAGAGAAAGACCCCAACGCTATGGATGTCGACGCCGTCCGTCTTCCCCCCAAACTCACTGAAGCCGAACGGCAAAAGTGTCTCAAGGAAGGCCGATGCCTCCGATGCCGCCAGACCGGCCACATGGCAAAAGAGTGCAAGGTCTATGATTCGCCGAAGAACCCTAAAAAGGCTTGTAAGGTGAAGAAGGATGATGTCCCCGAGCTAGCTGACTGCAAAGAAGATGATGACGTCGAGTCAGTAGCTAGAATCTCCTTCTCCCGCAAGGATTTTTAGAACGGAGGACCCCGTCAACGCGGACTCCTCCTAGGTGTGCCAATGTACTTGTATCTGAGACTCGCAAATCTATGCAGATCCCAGTTCAACTCATCGTACCTGTGCACTCCCTCAAAGCCGTTGACACCTGCGCCCTGATCGACAGTGGCGCCGACATCTCTTGCATAGACTGGGATTTCGTGCGAAAGCACAAACTCCCCACCACCCGACTTCCAAAACCCATCCCCGTTTGAAATGTCGACCAATCCAGCAATTCTCATGGAGCCATCCGATTCACTTGCACCCTCTACGCCAATACTGGGGGAATCACTCAAAAGGTTCTCTTCCACGTCATGTCCTGTGGAAGTGAGAACGTCATCCTCGGACTCCCCTGGCTCCGCTCCACCAACCCGACCATCGACTGGTCTAGACAGACGATCGACATTCCCGAATCCTGTGACCAGTCTAAGGGTCTTTTTCAAGAACACAATGTCGCCACCTCCGAGCATAGCGACCGATTCAAACGACCCAGTTTTGACTGGACCCCCCCACGACAAGTCAAGGTTAACTGTGTTGACCATGCACGCCTCTACGAATATCTCGACGAGGAATCGGAGAGTGAGTTCTGTCAACGAGCTCATGATCACTATAGAATCGGTCGGATCCAACAGTGTGGATCGCGGTTCTACCCCCTCAGCTCTCCGGTCATTGCCAAGATCACCTCCGCTATGCAGTTAGCGCAAGCGGAATTCAACAAGAAACCCGAGGTTACCCTCCCACCGGAGTATGAGCAATTCCGAAAGGTGTTTGAAGAACGACCAATCGGACAACTCCCACCGGAACGGACTTACGACCACGAGATCAACCTTAAAGAAGGCTTCGAACCCAAGATCGGCAAGCTATATCCGCTATCCCCGCGCGAACGCGAAGCCACCGAAGCCTTCCTAGAAGAGAATCTCCGGTCTGGTGCCATCCGTCCCTCGAACTCTCCCCAAGCATCCCCTTTCTTCTTTGTCCAGAAGAAAGAACTCGACGCCAACGGCAACCCCAAACTCCGACCTTGCATGGACTACCGGAAACTCAACGACCAGACCATCCGAGACGCGTACCCCCTACCTTGAATTGACAACCTCATTAACAAGGTGCAAGACGCCAAGGTCTTCACCAAGTTTGATGTTCGATGGGGATACAACAACGTTCGGATCAAAGAAGGACATCAATGGAAGGGTGCCTTCCTCACGCATAAAGGACTCTTCGAACCTATGGTCATGTTCTTTGGCATGACTAACTCCCCCGCTACGTTCCAACGCTTCATGAACGACTTGTTCAGGGATATGATTTCCGAAGGGTGGCTCGTCATCTACATGGACGACCTCCTCATCTTCTCCCCTAATGAACAACTTCACACGGAACGAACCAAGCGAGTTCTCCAACGCATGGAAGAACTCGACCTCCACCTCCGCCTGTCTAAGTGTGCCTTCGCAACGGAGCAGGTAGATTACCTTGGAATGATTCTCTCCCCCAGAAAGCTCACCATGGATCCCGTTAAGCTTGACGGGATCACCTCTTGGCCGGCCCCAACTTCCGTCAAAGAAGTCCGGTCTTTCCTCGGATTCGCCAACTATTATCGGCAATTCATCCCGGACTACTCCACCATTGCTCGCCCACTCATAGATCTCACCAAGAAGACCCAACCCTGGCATTGGGACGAACCGCAGGAAACTGTGTTCCATCACCTTAAGGAACTGTTCCTCTCCAAACCCGTTCTCCAACTCCCCGATCCCAGCGCACCATTCGCCATTGCGACCGACGCCTCTGGCATGGCCACGGGTGGCATACTACTCCAGACGGACACGAACGGTGCCTGGCACCCCTGTTCCTATCTGTCCCAGTCGTTCTCTCCAGCAGAACGAAACTACGACATCCACGACCGCGAGCTCCTCGCTATCATCCGTGCCTTGAAATCTTGGCGGCACCTCCTCCACGGCGCCACCTCACCGATACAGGTTTTTACCGACCATAAAAACCTCACGTATTTCCGAGCTCCCCAGAACCTCAATCGTCGCCAAGCCCGCTGGTTGCTGGACCTCGCAGACTTCAATTACAAGATGATCCACGTCCCTGGGTCCCTCCTCGCAGGTCCGGACGCCTTGTCACGGCGACCGGACTTCCTCCGTCATGCTCCCGACAACACCCAGACCGTCTTACTCCCAGACTCTATCTTTGTCCGTCTCATCGACTCCGCACTGCGAGACCACATCAAGACCACATCAAAGGACGACCCCCTGTACCTCCAAACCCTCCAAGCCTTTGATAGCTCCATTCCTCCCGCCTTTCGCTCCCGCCTCAGCGACTGGCAGCTCCATGAAGGTGTCCTCACTTATCAAGGACGTGTCTACATTCCCCCCGTCAACGGCCTGCGCAAGTCCATCTTACAGCGCTGCCATGACCACGAGTCTGCTGGTCACCCGGGCTTTCTTAAAACTCGACAGCTCGTTGCGAGCGAGTTCTGGTGGCCTGGTTTGGCCCAGTACGTTCGCAAGTATGTCAAGGGTTGTGCCCTGTGTCAGCAACACAAAGTCAACACCCACCCCACGACCCCTCCACTCACCCCCAACAAGTCCACCGCCACGTGCCCCTTCCAGCAGATCTCCTGTGACATGATCACGGATCTTCCCGAATCCAACGGTTTCACGGCTGTTATAGTCTGGGCCGACTACGCGTCTTCGAAGGGGGCTATTTTCTGCCCTACCACTAAAACTGCCACGGCCGAGGACGTTGCCGTCCTCTATTTTAAAAAGGTTTACCCCAGATTCGGTCTCTACGAGAAGATCATCTCCGATCGAGGCCCCCAATTCGCTTCTTGCTTCGCAAAAGAACTCGGTAGGCTTCTCGGGTGTTCCCTTGCATTATCAACCGCGTATCACCCCCAGACTGATGGGGAAACGGAGCGGATCAATCAGGAACTCGAGACGTACCTGCGGATCTTTGCGGGGAACAACCCCACCACGTGGGCTGATCGGCTGATCCACGCCGAATTCGCTCACAATCACCGCCCTCATTCCGTCACCGGTAAATCCCCGTTTTACCTAATGATGGGATATGAACCTACTCCAATCCCCACCGTCCTCCCACTCACGGATCTCCCCGCTGTGGAAGATCGTATCAAGGAACTTACCGCTGCCCGTCAAGAAGCCCTTGCCGCACACGAATTGGCTTGGCAAGTCATGGCTTCTCGGAACAAGAAAACTTTCACCCCGTTTGAAAAAGGAGATCAGGTTTGGCTCGAGGCTAGAAATTTGAAACGTAACCTGACTCACCCGAAATTTGCCCCGAAACGTGAAGGACCTTTTACCATTGTCAAGGTATTGTCCCCGATCACGTATCAACTCCGCCTCCCCAAGACGTGGAAAATACACCCGGTCTTCCACGCCTCACTCCTCACCCCGTACAAGGAGAATTCCGTGCACGGCCCCAATTTCCCATCACCCCCGCCTGACCTTATCGATGGCGAAGAACAATACGAAATCGAGAAAATCATACGACACCGGGGCTCCGCTGTCAACAGACAGTTCCTCGTTCACTGGCACGGCTTTACCGCCTCTGATGACTCATGGCTCCCGGAACGGGAGTTCAAACATGCCCAAGCAGTCCTTCGAAGCTATAAGAAGCTTCACCCCAAGGTCTTCCTCCCTTAGAACTCTATGCGCTGGTCTCTACGTGAAAATCACCAACCGAGCTCTACACGACCTTCATCTCTTTCATAACAATGTCTTACTCTCCGTCGACTGAGT
>JBBPSV010000246.1:0-24468 GCA_038093795.1 Retiboletus fuscus
GAGGTTAAGACACAATGAACCACCCTTTAAATATGTTGCCAGCAGGCTTGTCACCACATTGGGGAGACGGGGACCTTGCTTGAACTCATTGGCTTGCTCCAAAACTGGACAACGCTAAGAGCGACTGGAAATTTGCTTCGGTAATGTCGATACACAGGTGGAATGGAGACCCTAGAAGCCCACTTAAATTGGTTAGTGTGACTTGAAGCAAGCAACTGAAATTTTACTTATGGTTGCTCGAGACTGGTGGCAGCTATGGAATGGAGAGCCTACGAGCCTACCCAGTTATAGACCAGTTCTCATGTGTGTTAGTTGGCCAAAAAGAGCGACAGGAACATTGCTTACAGAGTTGGCTGGCAACGCTGATACAAACTTGGGGCAATATGAGGGGAACCACATGGGCACACTGATAACAGTCAGGACCTGTGACGGCTGTGGAATGGAGTGCCTACGAGCATACCCAGTTATAGACCTGCTCCGAAGTGTGTCAGTTAGCAGAAAGGAGAAATGATGATGAGACAAGCCTGGGCCTGAGATAACACGAAGGAGACCACATGGGCACAATGGCTATGTGCAAGGCACAGCCCATGCACCGGAATCAAGGCTCACAAGCTCATCGAGTTTGGCCTGTTACCTCCGGCCTGCTCTCGCACCTCTCCTCCTACTATGCCACCCGAAAGGATCCAGCGTCAACACCATTTATGCAGCAATTGTAAACAAACCTTCTTGACGGGAGGAGGTTTGCGCCGACACACTGCACACTCCCGGCAATGCTATGCACAATGGGAACTTGATATTCGTGCCAGAGAGGTTGCTTCATGCACTGAAACTAGGGTTAACCATTCAGTTATCGATACAGATGCCTCAATGGCACCTACCTCTTACCCCGTCGAGGACCTCGGAACGAATGGAAATAGGGCTAATCAGATGCGTGGAAACATGAGGGCACAACAAACAAATGGCAAACCCACTTGTCCCCGCTTTGCTCAAGAATTTTTCTTGCATCCTGTTGCCGATATTCTTAGGACCGATGCGACATCTTTTGAGCGGATGAAAATGTTTCAGGACAGTGGTGGTAAAGGTTCATACGCACCATTTGTTGATCATGACGAATGGGAGCTAGCACAATGGTTGATCAAGAACACCAACCAGCGCATGACCGAAGAATTTCTGAAGCTCCAAATCGTGAGTGCTTTATTATCTATATTTATCCTGCAGATGACAGTCACTAACACGTACCTTGACAAAGACAAAGACTCGAACTTGCCCATCCTTCCACAGCAACTATACATTGCTAAAGCTTATCGATCAGCTACCTACCGGACCAGAATGGACATGCCAAATGATTCGAACACGTGGGGATCTCGATCCGATCGAGAGTAACCTATCCGATGGTCAACTTGATGATGACACTGAGGCTGAGGAGCTAGAGCTTTGGCTGCGGGATCCGGTCGCTTGTGTCCGAGAGTTAATAGGAAATCCTGCCTTTGATGGTAGTTTGGCATACGCACCAGAAAAGGTTTATGTGGACTGCAATGGACAGACCCGCCGATATGATGAAATGTGGACAGGCGAATGGTGGTGGAAAACCCAAGTCAGTCGACAGCTTCGAGTTGGTGAATATACACATGGTGACTAACCCTAGATGCAGGAGCGTCTGCCATCTGGAGCTACTATTGCTCCAGTTATTCTAGCATCCGACAAGACCGAATTGTCTCACTTCAAAGGTGACAAGACCGCTTGGCCGGTCTATCTTAGCATTGGGAACCTGTCGAAGCAAGTGCGTCGTGAGCCGTCCCATCACGCATCTGTTTTGCTGGGCTACTTGCCAGTCTCGAAACTAGCCTCTTTCGAGGACAATTCCATTGCAGGGTACCGGCTGTTCCATTATTGCATGAAGCAGCTTCTTCATCCTCTTGTGGAGGCTGGTTGAAACGGCGTGGAGATGGTGTGTGCTGATGGGCACATTCGACGGGTCTTCCCGATCCTTGCGGCCTATATTGGGGACCACCCGGAGCAGTGCCTTGTGTGCTGTTGCACTGAGAATCGTTGTCCAAAGTGTCTTGTGCATGCAGATCAACGAGGTGCAAACAAACAATTTGCACTGCGCAAACAAACACAAACCAAACAAACACTCCACGCTCAGGCCACTGGTCAATACCCCCCGGAGTTCATCACTGAGGGCCTTCGGCCCATTTTCTCGCCCTTCTGGGCTGACCTTCCTCATACCGACATATTCGCTTGCATTTCATCCAACATCTTGCATCAGCTTCACCAAGGACTCTTTAAGGACCACTTGAAAAAATGGTGTGCTGCCATTGCTGGTTTGGTCGACTTCGACGCCCGCTTTCGTTCAATGCCGATCTTCCCAGGCCTTCGACATTTCAACAATGGCATCTCGAAGATTAAACAATGGACCGGCGCTGACCACAAGCAACTCGAACGAGTCTTCATCGGTGGTCTCCTCGGTATTGCCACTGAGCCCCGTGTTCTCTCTGCTGCTTTGAGCCTGATCGACTTTATTTACCTGGCACAGTATCAGTCTCACACAGATGACACCCTCGATGCTTTGCAGCAAGCGTTAGACAATTTTCATGGGGCCAAGGATGTGTTTGTCGAGCTAGGTCTTCGCGAGCACTTCAACATCCCGAAGGTCCACTCTCTCGTCCACTACATCAATACAATCAAGAACCTCGGCAGCCTGGATGGACTCAATACTGAAAACTCCGAGCGTCTCCACATCGACTTTGCCAAGAAGGCTTATGCTGCTAGCAGCCGGAAAGATTACACGATCCAAATGACCAGATGGCTACAACGCCAAGAAGCAGTCATTTGGTTCGACCAGTATCTTGCTTGGCGCCATGGTACCACTGATAACGCTGGCCTCTCAAGTGATTCCGAGGATGGCGAGCGTTTGCAATGCGCGCCCTTTGTCAATGTGGACCAACGTGCAGTCATGCCGGCCCTCGAACATCTTCTGAGTCGTACTGCATACCGCATTGCCCTGAAACCTCACCTTCCCAAAAAAACGGTGCAATATTTAGAACAGTTTCACGGAGCTGTTTGCTTCCTTGCCGCCCTCAAAGATTTTCTAGGGACTTTGTCCCATCAATACCAAGTTTTCGAGCCGACTGTCCACGATCGCTTTGATGTGTATACTAATCTAGTACTCTTACTACCACCCAGCGAAACTACCCCAGCTAAGGACCGCTCAAGGATTCGCACACAGGGGCCACGCTCCAATGGCATCCGCAAACCACCCACGTTAGCAAGATTTGACACGGTCTTGGTGATGGATCATGCAGACTCACACGAACCAGATACACTACATAGTGAGTGATTTATTGTAGTCGTTTCTCAACTGAATGGGGTTCACCGTCAGGTCTGCGTGTGGCAGAAGTGCACGTTATCTTCAAGCTCCCTCTGCACCTCGGCACGTATCCTCATCCGCTTGCCTACGTTCATTGGTTCAGGCCCCTGCAAACATATGATAGCAACATTGGAATGTTTCGCCTCAGCCGCTCGACTAGGCAGAGGCATCCGAATGCGGAAATCATTCCGGTCAATCGCATTGTACAACAGTGTCATCTCATCCCTTCGTTCCCCCGTGGTGCTGTCAACCCTCGATGGATTCACGGTCATGCATTGGCGGAGGCTCAAAACTTCTACCTCAACAGATATATTGACCTTCGCACCTTTGAACGGTACCGGCTCCATGGTAGTGTATTGGTATGTGATATCGTTTCGTCACGGAGTAAATCTGATTGCTGGCCTTCCAGGAGTGAGAACAAAACAGCCCCTCGGGCCACCCTCGTTACAGACATGCCTGCCCACACGCGCACACCATCCGCCTCCACCATCTCTTCATAGCGAGTGCGTCACCCGAGTCCCGACACGCACTTTGCTTTTTTTTACTAGTTCTACATGTATCTATATAGCATGGCTATTGTCGGATGGTGTTACAGTAGTCTACATAGAACGCGACTCGTTGGATTGTGCTACATTGTGCTACAACCGTCTATATAGAATGTGATTTGTAAACCATCACTATGTAGTGCTATATAGCTGTGCTGTGCTACTGCCACAAATCTTTTTTCCTGATGCTAGCTTTGTTCGGAAGGGAAGTGGTCAGGGTAGCGGTAAGTCCCCTGACGAGACCCTTCACGCAAGGTCTAAGCTGCATTCTCCCCACTTTCCCCTACTTGTCCCTCGTTGCATCGTCCAGTGACGAGCACCACAAACAATATGACACCGCGACACCTCGATCGCCCGACATAGTCCCCCATTAGTCAAGAATTCGATAAGCATGGAGGAACGGAATTTGATAAGCGTCCTACCATGAAACCTTCAATATCACCCCTGTACCCCGCAAGAAGCATTCATGTCCGAAATGAATAGTTTCTTGGCAAATTTCTCATCTTTGGTGAAGTCAGATTATTTCTGTCCATGAAATCGTGCGGCTATTGATCTAGATTTACTTGACGACCTTTATGGCCAAGCTCACACGTCTGGTCGGATGGAATGGATGATACAGGGAATCTCGTTGATACTACGAGTCTAGTCTGCAGTGAGGACATTCGAGGTGCTTGCGAGGAATGTACACGCCTGAAGATGTTGTCGAACTACAACTTGAGTAACGAAAAGAATATTTTGAGATTATGGGCGAGTTCTGAACAAGCTACAAATCTGTAGTTGTTGCCAGTGACTGATCAGTGTTGGGCCCCAGCGAGTCGTAGCATCGAATGTGACTATGGTGAGAACAAGTCAACCGGCCAATCGGTACGAAGACATGCTTGGTCTCCACTCTAAATCATCGTGAAAATTTCCGTCAGCTCCCTCCCTTCGACATGTGTTATTAGCAAGCAGGCCTATTGTTGAACTAATCCTCGCGAGTAAGAAGCCCATGTCGCCTTGATTTCTCAACAGTGCTCGTGTCGGACGTACATTCTACACAGTACTAGCCTTGTGAAGGTGAGCCTCCTTCCTTTCTTTACTGCGCTGTCGATGATTCAGAAAAAAAGTTATACTGATTTAATGAATACGACCCGCTTCACAAGCGGGAATGACCACCAATTTGGAATATTCTGAGACTGTCACCGATCTTGTCCGCCGGATGAGAAGTTTGTCGCTTACCAGTATTTTTTACAGGACATTACAAACTCTAATCTGGTCTTCAGTAACTTTGCTGTGTTGCTGGGGTGATGCTATTCACTTCCCCGGCGGAGTCTGGTTCGAGGGGTAGACCTTTCCATCATGTAAACTTCTATTATAGATGCTTATAAAACTGTAACAGCGACCTAGCAGGACCATTTAGTGATGATATTCAAAGTTTTCTTTCGGAGATGGGTCGTACTGCATCTTCCATCATCAGAATTGACTGCTTGACTCATCACCAAGGTTCCCTTGTCGCTATCAGCCAACAAGGAGTTGCCGAGTCTCTGCAGTGATTCGCGCTTCCGAGTTTCAGGGCAGCCATCAGGTATCACCCCGATTGCTTCCAGGCTTGACTTTTTGATCTTGCCACAAGATGCTGAAAGTGCGACATAATTTGGCCGCCGGGATCTTCAGTCGAACAGACTCGACAGCCAGGACGGCACCGGAGATCAGTCGCGTCGCTTCCTCGCTCATTTGAATCGACCTGAATTCGCCTCATCAGTCCGGTAGTGCCAGCACAAGAAACAACGTGGTTTTGAGATTCCTTGCTTGACACTGGAGTACGGGGCCATGCTCTGACTACAATCAAACTCCAGAAGCTGAAATGAAAACTCCGTCGTGACCAAAACGGTGAGTGAATTCATACTCTGTTATTCCTCTCTTTTGGCCAGGAGTTAATGTAGCTGTGGGCATCGGGATAGCCACTGCGGACAGCTTACTTGGCGATAAATGCACAAAGAGCTTGTTGGTTGTACAGAGTTCCACCTGCCTTATCGTCAACACCGTTTGGCTACAAGCAGTTTGATGATGGTCACAATGAGTGTAAAAGCTGATAATTTGTTCAGAGCCCGGATGTGATGAGACTGCCTGACCAAGGTATCTCGATGTAAACTCTCAAGGAGAACCACCGTGCAATGCTGACTTGCCTGCTGGAGCATGGTCATCTATGATCGTGACTTCAAGCATTCGACTTAAAGGGGGCTTGTAATCAATCAGCTTAGTGAATACTAAAAGCTCCAATGATTCAATGCCAGCTTGAATGCACCCACCGGTGACCGGTGACCTGTGTCTAAACGTCGAGAGTGGCCAAAGCCCACGACAGGAGGTAGGTAATAGGATGAATACTATGGCGAAACTCGTTCAACTGTCAGGTTACCTGCCCCCTCCGAGATCATCCGTCATGATGCGACTTGCACAAGATTGGAAATCCTTTGAGTTCAGGGTCACAGCAACTAGGTTCGGCTTCATGACCATCAATGCTCGAGTAAACTCGGATCATGATCGCTCACCACAATCCAATCCTTTGAGAGTATTCACGGGAAAACTTTAAGGTGCTGCTCAAGTGTCTTTCCACATCGTTGATATATGGATAGTCAAGTTCCCCAGGATCAGCTCTGCCTTTTCCGTGTGTGCTTTTTGCCCAGTCTATACTCATTTGGTTCCAGCCTGATCGTTGAAATATAATTCGTGATCGTTTATACTGACTCCATGACCAGAAATCCACAAGTATAAATCACAGAAACAGTGTGAGCGGCCCATGACTATATCATACATGACTGTGGGGCTACAAGTACCATCAATGACAACGACCGCATGGATTATTGCACTCAGTAGGAGAGATCCGGCTACTGACACTCTGTTCCCTCCAATGCCTGCTCACGGACAATCGTAGAAGAATATTCAGCCCAAACTGGATTATGACGAGGCCAAATGACTGTCATCGGTGTGACGCTTCGATAACAGTAACAGAGATATACAGGAACAAGTAGTCTTCTGGATACGTTTGTCTGAAGTTTGCTGGTTTACAAAGTCGGAGGCTGAACAAAAGTGGACGTCGCAAGGGTCACTAGCCAAAACCTGAATGCCAGTGATCAACCCGTGTCATTAGAGGCCATACCAGAGACTATTGAACATACAATAGCTTTTTCAGAGGTGGGCATCTTACGAGGAATATAGCAACAGAAAGCTACCCAGCAACTTGAATGCTTTTTAATTGATTTCTGGTTCAGCATGGCCTCTGCTATTGTCGACAAGCAAGCTTTGGGGGAGAAGCTTTGAAAGCTCCTGGAGGTGTGCCAGTAGCCAAATCTGCAGTAGGGAGCCAAGTCTAGCTGCTCTGGCATCGGCCACTCGTGAGGCTGCGTGGACCAGAAATATGTTCAGGTTTGAGAGGATGAATCGCAAAGCAATATATGCACAGCGATGACTCAGATGACAGTGCTTTTATTTCGGGGATGTTGTTCAGCATCACTGTCAAACATGTCGCTGTCTCACAGTAGGAAAGAACAGACTTCATACAGGGTCATGCCAATGGTGTTGTTATGACCTAGGTATTCCTTACCTGACCGGGGCCAAGATCCAACTACACACGGTTACAAGATTTACATGCCTACATGGGTACAAGGCAGGAAGTGTTAAAGACAATGGTAACACAAAACACGCTTCATCGTGCTCAGTAGGACTTCAATACTGCCATTCAATCCTCCAAAGCTTGCTGATTCACAATTGCCGAGGCAGAAGTGGAATGGTCATCACTATGTACAGAGAGTCACACCAAAATGGGTGTCGTCAATGACTTGAAGGTTCGATGGTAGCAGGGACATACCTGCATGTTTTCGGCACTTTGCAAAGCTTGCTCATTGATCATTGCAGAAGCAGCAGCAAACCAGGGACCACCCACTGGGTCAGGCCACTGTAAAATTGGGGGTTATCAAACGCTTGAAGTTCAATGGTAGCAGGGACATACCCAGATGTTTTCAGCACTCTGCGATGAAGCAATGTTGGTCTGAATGTGCTCCTGCATGGCTTACTTGTGGAGAATTTCAGAGGGGGGGTTGTTGATGTAGATATAACAAGAAACGAACAAACTCGTTGGATTCATACCAACATCGAGCCTTGTATTTATACCCACTTGTGAAGCAAACACACCACTACACCTGATTGACGGCACTAGTGCTCACACTTTCCTGAGCCCGATGCTGCCTGTGTTCACGGTCAGATGGTTGGATAAGATCAGTCATCGAGAAGCAGTCAATTACATATTTTCATTGCAGGCTTAGACGAGTGACCAAAAGAAGCTCTCGGTTTCTGCATGCAATCCAACCTTCCGAGGAATGGAAGAAACGCGGCGCATGGATCTACATCAGCAGATTTAAGCGAGCCGTTCGACTTCAGAATGGTGCCCCGTATAGCAAAGTCTAGGTAGCATCACTCTTTTTGGTGTCGCTTAGAGTGATCTGGCCAATGGGGACTTACAAAGTGCATAGAAAAACAACGTAAATTCTTGCTTTCGCAGATGTAGGGCACAATGTGAGGAATGTGATTATGTATGTGGACTATTCAGTTATCCTGAACGGTTTACTAGTGAACCTCAAGCTGATCTCCTTGGCATAGGCTGTTTAGGCTTAGCTTATCAACGGTCATCATGATCATACTTGGTCCATATCCAAGCAGAGAGGCCATGCAGTGATGCATGGACCACATTTCATGTCGACGGGGATCTCAATGGATCTCAAAATGATGAACCAGCATCACACCCTATTCGGGACCTGGTTCAATTGTAATATAGATTGGGTAGTATGTACTCACACCGAGCTGCCTCGTGATCCGCCGATCGGCAAAGCAGCTATACACTGCCCAGGCAGCCCAGCTGAGTAACTCTCCCGAAGCTGTCTGATTGGTTGATCTGAGCCTGTTACATTGTAAGTGGACTCAAAGTGGAATCTTCAGAATGTGAGCTGACACGTGAGGCCTTCAAGTATGGTGCTCAATGTCATCTCCCTGTGCATATCGTAATATTGTGGAGTAGGTAATCCTGTAATACGTGTCATCACTCCACAGCAATATACCCCACGAGGTTAGGTTGTTTCCCCAAACACCAGTATGTACACAGCGTGTTCACTCAGTGAATTCATCTTTAACGTAAGTTACAGGGTGATGTGTAGGAGTGTGGCACGCAACGTCATCTTCACTGATCTATGGAATAGCCGAGGTCCTAACCCTCTGCATACTATTGTTGGCTGCTTCGAATTCCCCGAACACCTGTATAACATGCGGACAGAACATGTTGGGCATCTGTGTAACGTACCACACAATCAACATAATTGATATTGAACCCAGTCCTGAACAAGGCATCACAATCTGCAAGTGGATTCAGTGTTGTGCCGAATTTGAAATCCCTCGAAAGACCGCTCTTTCAAGCAAGCAAACTCTTCATTCTATCTCGTGAGTTCAGCCGGAGCGATACTATACCCGCACATATCGAATGCGACTTGAATTGACTCTTGTGCATTCAGGCACATTGAGACTACACCATCTCAATGTGGTTGCTCCCGATGCATCACCCAAGATTCTGCTAGGAGCATCAACACTCGAAGATTTGTGCTGGAGCAATCGAGTGAACTGGGGTTAGGTAGTGGGTGAGCAGCAACCCAGTGACTGATGCCGTCTGAGACCATGAACGACGCTGTGAGGATGCACCTTGGAACACTAGATGTCCTCGGTCGAATGACCTTGTTCGCCTGGCGTAACAGTTTCTTTGCATATTGAGTTTGGGTTGTAATTGCGATTGCACAGAATTTTTAGAGAAAATGGGGGGTTACTGAGGGAGCAGACTCATTTCCGTGTGCTGGGGGTGGTCGATAGGTTGCTCCGAGTCAGTTCTTGTTTCTATCTCTGTTGCCATTTCTGTGGCATTCATGGTCTGGGAGATGAGATAATGGTGGAGGGAGTCCTTCCTGGTCTGATTGAGAGAGTGAGGGGTCTGCTGCAGCCTATACATCGAAGTCACTGTCCGCTATGGTATTCGCAAGGGCAGCGCATGCGTCAACGGGAGTCATTTCGACCAGCTGGCCAGAGATGGGGAAGGAGCTGTACGTGGTGGGCAAGAAAGGGCCTCCACCGATGTGAGTAGTCTGGAGAGGGTGAATGTGAGTGAGCCAGCATAGCATATGGGTATAGCAGAGTCAGTAGCAAGTCATCGAGCATCAAGTATCGCACCACTGGTTTGCCCACTATATCACCTAGTATATTAATATATCACCCTCGGGACAGAATGACCATCACAAATACCAAGCATATCCATTGCATCCAAGTTGATGCCTGCGAGGACGCCGTCCTGGTGATCATTGGCGTCAACTTTGAGAGTAAGCAGGCTGGGAACAATTACCAATCAGTACATTTGCAGCAAATCAGAGCCAAGTCATCTGCAGACTGAACCGGGCTAGCCAAGCACGTCAGCTCAGCTGCCAGCAGGGCTTGGCGGACAAAAAAGGAATGGCGCTGCTGGCCCTCCAATCACAACTCACGAATGGCCAATGGAAGCGATAACATTATGCGCCCGTCCTGCAGATGAACGGTGAATACATCCTTGGAAATTTCGTCGCCAGTGGCACACTTCAACTCAGCTTACTTGTCACACCGTACAATTTCTGGGATTGCAGGGGGTTGGTTACACGACCATTGTCACGGTTCTGCGAATGGGAAACCACCAGGACTTTTGATACCAACCTGTTGGTGACGTTTCTTGGCCAGCACTTTCATCAATGGGACAGTCCCAGCATGCGTCTGCTTTACCCAACCCTATGACACTAATGCATCCAAGCATCAACGAGATGCAATACCACTCAATCTATTCACAGAATTGGTATTCTATGAGGGAAGCCATATCCCCCAGCGATGCTATCCACTGTCCTTGCTCGCCCTGTTAGTGGTCCCCTCCGCCTTCCGCAGCTCGCATGCTGCAGTATTGAGAGTATCTGTGACTGCCACCTTTCAGGCATACTCAAAATAAATTCCTTCGTCAAACATCCCCATTTTGGTCAGTACATGGACTGGGTGCTGCAAGAGCATTCTGCAGCCTTTCATACGTGCATTTCATTTCAAGGTGCTCTCCTTCACCTCTACTAGCTATCCATGCCATTTTACATGTACTTGTTTGTCCATCATCTCTGTGCTGTGTCACTTTGGTTACCGGAATGTATGCACTTCTTAAAGTCCTTTGTGAGGAATTGCATACCCAGACGTTTGGTATATTATTTCGCTTCAATTATTCGCATACATACTATGCTTACCATTCATGACACAGATATCTACGTGCACCGTTATATCCCCAAGGTGTAGATGAGCCGATCGTTGTTCCATCCTGGATAGTCCCCCTGCTCATTGTATGCTCAAATTTCAACCTTTTGTCATCTCTAGTGCCCCCTCATGGACTGATGACAAGGTCTCGGTAGGGAGCCAAGTCCAGCATCAGCTACTCGTGAGGCTGCATGGACCAGGAATATATTCAGGTTTGAGAGGACGAATCATGAAACAATATATTCAGACAATGATGATTGTATTTCTGGGATGTTTGGCATCACTGTCGAATGCATCAGTGTCTCAGGGTAGGAAAGAACAGAGCTTATAGAGATTCATCATGTCATCATGACCTAGGTATACTTCACCTTTCCCAAGTTACGCTGTTTACGGTCGGTCCGGCGTAGCCATGCAGCGCGTCCAATGCGTTTGAAAATGTGCTTTCCTTATGACTCGGATATTCAGAGACCACACAACAGTTCGTCATAGTTGCACCTTAGATGGGGCCAAGATCCAACTACATACAGTTACAGGATTGACATGACTACATGGATACAAGGCAAAAAGTGTCAAAGACAACAATAACACAACCATGTTTCTGTTACATTTTTCCTTACCTACCACGCTCCCTTTTCCCTTATGCTTACCTCTCATCTCGTACTTTGTTTGTCTTGCTGTTCAAGCCCCGCCCAACGACATCTTTTATCTCTGTATTACTCATATGTTCTTGAATGTTCCCTTGACTTCCGCACCTCGTGTACGCTGACTCACCTTTATTCCTCAGTGTTCTACCTAGTTCTATGCCTGACTCATCTTCATTCCTCGATGTTCCACCCAGTTCTATTCAATTACCACAGCTCACCTATTTAAACCGTAGCACTCGACCTGTAACCCTTAAGCTTGATCTTCTCAATCTAACGAGTTCTTGCGGACTTTGTTTGACTCCCTCGCCTCAGTCCTTGTCCACCCTTCGCTTCCACAACAAGGGCAGCCCTCTAGTAGCACCACAGCTAGAGGTTCTTTGCGTCGTCCAAGCTTCCGACTCCCAGTCCACTTGACTCCTTTGAGATCACGCCTAGCCTATGGCGAAGCATAACAAAAGATCAAGCTTCTGTCTTGTGTGGACTACCTCCATTGTAGCTCCATTACCCCTTTGATTCTCGAGCGTGCTCCCTGTGAGCAGATTCCTCAGATCCTTAAACCACCATTGCATCCCAGCACCCCACCATTGACCCTCATTGGTCTAGACCACAAGAACTCCCACCTACCAACCTATCCGAGTTGGAAGCCCCCCAAGACACTGCGTCATCCCCGGATACCAACCCGGACTTAGACCTTGACACTCTCTTCAGACCCAAAGAAGAACTCACTCTCCGGCATCAGTTCTCTTTAGGACTTTCCATTCCCAGGAAACCAACCCCACCTTTGCCAACCCCCCAAGCATGTAACCCTCCCTTTGGAGGATTCCTGCTCTCATATCCACCCCCGACTGTCCCTCCCCAATCTACCATGTGTTACGCTTGGCCTGGGTAGGGTCGAGCGTAGACTCAAGGGGGTTTCTGGGACTAGGGGAGTACCAGCGTTCTTGACGCTACGGTACGACTTAAGGACCTTCAGGCGAGGTATCTGCTCACGAAGAGCACGCTCAGCATCGAAGGATACGATGAGTCCAAGGAGGACGAGTCTTATCCTGGTCTTGGGAGATCGAGCGTAGGAGTTATCTCAAGAGTATGATTGAGTAGCTCTAGCTTAGGGAATACAAGCGCAGAGTCTACAGTTTATATACGCAAGCCTTAGAAAGTCATGGAAACCCGTAGAAGGGACGGGTAAACGAGGGATGAAAAGAGATGTGACTCGGGAAGCGTAGAGACTCGGGATGAGTCGAAACGAGTCACATCCGCTGCGGATCTGTTGATCAGTGTCGATCAGAAGCAGCTGTCTATCAAAGATTATCATGAAACGAAGAAGTGGCCAGAACGGCCCGAAGCGACAATGACAGCAGAGTCATTAGTCGGAAATGAAGAAAAGATGCGGTCCATGGGAGTATCGACCTACGTGCCATACGGGAGTAGTTTGGGTAGTGCCAGACAAGATGGATAGCGATCCATCGAGACTAAGCTAAGTAAAAAGAAAAGAAGAAATAAATGGGACCAGGTAAGTTGTAACATTACCCCCTTCCTATGCTCCTCAATGCCACTTGAGGGAATCTAGAGGTTGATGTAGCCCCCGTTAGGGGAACCAGTGACGTTGGCGTATGCCGTGTCGTCCCACACGTCATCTGTGAAGTCGAGTTCCGGCTCATCTTGAATCCGGGATGCAAGCGGGCGAGGTCGCGGACGGTGCGACCTTCGCGATGAACGGGAGGAACTAGAAGATTGAGAGGATGAGGACGGAGTGGCAGGGCGGGGGCGACGACGGAGGGGGCACTGATTCTGAATGTGTCCGGGGCGCATGCGGAGACAGAACGGACACTTGTACTCTGGGCAATCAATGTGCCAGTGTCCAAGGCGGTGACAGTGGAAGCAGGACGTGTTGTAAAGGGGGTGGTCAGGGCTAAGGCTGATCTCACCTTCGTTCATAAGGTGGACTCTCTCGAGCCGGTCGATGAGGTTAATCTCGCTGGGTGAGAGTGGGGAAGACGATGCAGATGGCGTCGGAGCAATAGGCTCTGCCGGCGAGGGGACTAGGATGGCTTCGACCAGGAGAGATGGTCGAACTGGGGGAGGAGGTAGACCGACCTTGGCGAGGTCCTGCGAATAGTGTTCTATGTCAGCGACGAAATCAAGCATGTCGAGCTGATGCATGGCCGATAGGAGATAGGAGCGGATGCAGTGGGCTACAAGGCACAACTGGGTAGAGAAGAATTCCGACTGGGCATTTGCAGAGGTAAAGGAAGCGATGGGATCGAGACGAGATACCTGTAAAAAGGCTAAATACAAAGATTCAAGGGGAGAGTCTACGTCTAAATGGGCCTGCATAGTAGCGGCCAAACGGGAATCTCGGAGATGGGTCTGAAGGAGTCATCTGGATTTGCAAGACAGCGGGTCTGATCGGAGGGTGTAGGCGAAACGGGGTACATTGACGGACAGGATGGTCTTGGGTTTCTCTTCCTCGTCGAGGACAGAGGGCCAAGGGAGCGGTGTGGTGTTCCACCCGGGGGTGGCTTCAGTGCTGGTGCAATCGTCTGCAAGGACCATAGGGGGGTGGATCATAGGAATGGAGAGTTCTTGAGTGAGGGGAGAGGACTCGTCGACTCCCTTGAGGGAGGGGAGATTGGAGTTGGTGAATGTGAGGGAAGACTCGGTGAGGGAAGACTCGGTAGACGGGGAGTAAGACATTCTGCGAGATGTGACAGATACGATAGAGCTCGGTTGGTGATTCTCACGTAGAGACCAGCGCGTAGAGTTCTAAAGAGGGAAGACCTTGGGGTGAAGCTTCTTATAGCTTCGGAGGACTGCTTGGGCATGTTTGAACTCCCTTTCCGGGAGCCAAGTGTCATCGGAGGCGGTAAAGCCATGCCAGCGGACGAGGAATTGTCAGTTGACAGCGGAACCCTGGTGTCGTACGATCTTTTCAATTTCGTATTGTTCTTCCCCATCGATAAGGTCAGGCGGTGGTGATGGGAAGTTGGGGCCATGTACAGAGTTTTCCTTGTATGGGGTGAGGAGCGAGGCGTGGAAGACCGGATGTATTTTCCACATCTTGGGGAGGCGGAGTTGGTATGTGATCGGGGACAATACCTTTATAATGGTAAAGGGTCCTTCACGTTTCGGGGTGAATTTTGGGTGAGTCAGATTGCGTTTCAAATTTCTGGCCTCGAGCCAGACCTGATCACCTTTCTCGAATGGAGTGAAATTCTTCTTGCTTCTGGAAGCCATGACTTGCCTAGCTAGTTCATGTGCAGCCAGGGCTTCTTGACGGGCAGCTGTGAGTTCTTTGATATGATCTTCCACAGCGGGAAGATCCATGAGTGGGAGGATGGTGGGGATCGGAGTAGGTTCATATCCCATCATTAGGTAAAACAGGGATTTACCGGTGACGGAATGGGGGTGGTGATTGTGAGCGAATTTGGCGTGGATCAGCCGATCAGCCCACATGGTGGGGTTGTTTCTTGCAAAGATCCGTAGGTACGTCTCGAGTTCCTGATTGATCCGCTCAGTTTCCCCATCAGTCTGGGGGTGATACGCGGTGGATAATGCAAGGGAACATCCGAGAAGCCTACCGAGTTCCTTCGCGAAGCAAGAAGCAAATTGAGGGCCTCGATTGGAGATGATCTTCTCATAGAGGCCAAATCTGGGGTAGACTTTCTTAAAATAGAGTGTGGCGACGTCCTCCGCAGTAGCGGTCTTAGTGGTAGGGCAGAAAATAGCCCCCTTCGAAGATGCATAGTCAGCCCAGACTATTACAGCCATGAAACCATTGGACTTGGGGAGATCCGTGATCATGTCACAGGAAATTTGTTGGAAAGGGCGAGTGGTGGTGGATTTGTTGGGGGTGAGCGGAGGGGTCATGGGGTGGGTATTGACCTTGTGCTGCTGGCACAAGGCGCAACCCTCGACATACTTGCGAACGTACTGGGCCAAACCAGGCCACCAGAACTCGCTCGCAACGAGCTGCCGAGTCTTTAGAAAACCGGGGTGACCAGCCGACTTGTGATCATGACAGCGTTGGAGAATGGACTTACGCAGTCCGGTGACAGGGGGAATGTAGACTCGACCCTGGTACGTCAAGACGCCTTCATGGAGCTGCCAGTCGCTAAGGCGGGAACAGAAGGCAGGGGGAATGGAGCCATCAAAGGCTTGAAGGGTCTGGAGGTACAGGGGATCATCTTTCGACATGGACTTAATATGGTTCCGGAGGGCGGAATCAATAAGGCGGACAAAGATGGAGTCCGGGAGGAGGACTGTCTGAGTATTGTCCGGCGTATGGGCAAGGAAGTCCGGGCTATGGAAATACCACAGGTAATTCCACGTGCACAGCTGAGGGCAACGAAGGGAAGAAGTGGAGCTGAAGTGGGAGATACTCACTTCTGTGAGAGTGTGAGGCTGTAAGCGTAGGCTGAAGTCCTAGTAGCTGACTGGGTCTTCCGAGTAGGAATAAGACTTATATTATGAGAGTGGAGACACGTCCTACTTATAGGATATCGTGTCTGTATGTACGTATGTACGTCTCTATCGTAATAGGTAAGTCCATGGAACATTAGAGAATGTCATGGAACGTATGTGTAATACATTTGTAATGTATTGGAAATAGTCTTGGTAATGCCAAGACATTTCTCAGTCAGCTGTCATCCTATTGGATGGTAAGATATCTGTTATCTATGATGTCATATATGATGAGTAATGGATATAGCATAATGGCCTCTGTCCAGGCCCTCATAGAATCATGGTAATTGATAAGAAAGATAAGATGTGAATACCATGATTCCCGATACAGGCATTGTGACAGAGCGTCTGGACCAGCGAGGAGGGAACCGGGGACGTGGATCATCTTGTAGTCGAAGTCCGCAAGGTCTAGCAACCAGCGGGCTTGTCGACGGTTAAGGTTCTGGGGGGCGTGGAAGTATGTGAGGTTTTTGTGGTCGGTGAAGACCTGAACCAGCGAGGAAGAGCCATGGAGGAGGTGACGCCAAGATTTCAGCGCACGGATGATGGCGAGGAGTTCTCGGTCATGAATATTGTAGTTTCATTCCGCGGGGGAGAACGACTGGGATAGGTACAAGCAAGGGTGCCAAGCACCGTTCTCATCGGTCTGAAGGAGGATGCCACCCATGGCCACGCCGGAGGCATCGGTTGCGATGGCAAACGGTGCACTAGGATCAGGGAGGCGAAGGACGGGTTTCGAAAGGAAGAGTTCCTTAAGGTGAAGGAACGCATTTTCCTGTGGTCTGTCCCAGTGCCAGGGTTGGGTTTTCTTTGTGAGGTCTATGAGGGGTCAGGCGATGGTGGAGTAGTCCGGGATGAATTGCCGATAATAGTTGGCAAAACCGAGGAAAGATCAGACTTCTTTGACGGAGGTCGGGGCAGGCCAGGAGGTGATTCCATCAAGCTTGACGGGATCCATGGCGAGTTTTCCAGGGGATAGGATCATGCCGAGATAATCTACTTGGTCGGTGGCGAAGGAACATTTGGAGAGCCAAAGATGGAGGTCCAATTCCTCCATCCGCTGGAGGACTCTCTTAGTCTGTTCCATGTGAAGCTGTTTGTCTGGGGAGAAAATGAGGAGATCATCCATATAGATGACGAGCCAGCCTTCAGAGATCATATCCCTAAACGAGTCATTCATGAAACGTTGGAACGTGGCGGGAGAGTTGGTCATGCCGAAGAACATAACCATGGGTTCAAAAAGGCCCTTGTGAGTGAGGAAGGCGCCTTTCCATTGGTGTCCTTTCTTGATTCGGACGTTGTTGTAACCCCATCGGACGTCGAACTTGGTGAAGACCTTAGCGTCTTGCACTTTATTGATGAGGTCCTCAATCCGAGGTAGTGGATATGCATCTCGGATAGTCTGGTCGTTGAGCTTCCGATAGTCCATGCAGGGTCGGAGCTTTGGATTGCCGTTGGCGTCGAGTTCTTTCTTCTGGATGAAGAAGAATGGGGATGCTTGGGGAGAATTAGAGGAGCAGATAGCACCGGACCGGAGGTTCTCTTCTAGGAAGGCTTCGGTGGCTTCGTGTTCTCGCAGAGATAGCGGATATAGCTTGCCGATTTTAGGTTCGAAGCCTTCCTTAAGGTTGATCTCATGGTCGTAAGTCTGTTCTGGTGGGAGTTGTCCAATTGGTCGTTCTTCAAACACCTTTTGGAACTGTTCATACTCCGCTGGAAGGGTGACTTCGGGTTTCTTGTTGAATTCCGCTTGCACAAGTTGCATAGTGGAGGTAATCTTGGCAATGACCGGAGAGCCGAGGGGGTAGAACCGTGATCCACACCGTTGGATTCGGCCAATTCTATAATGATCGTGAGCCCTCTGACAGAACTCACTCTCCGTTTCTTCGTCAAGATATTTGTAGAGTCGGGCGTGGTCAACACAGTTGACCTTAACTTGGCATGGTGGAGTCCAGTTGAAGCTGGGTCTTTTGAATCAGTCACTGTGTTCAGAGGTAGCGACGTTGTGTTCCTGAAAAAGAACCTTGGATTGGTTGCAGGATTCTGGGATATCGATCGTCTGTCGAGACCAGTCAATCGTCGGGTTGGTAGATCGTAGCCAAGGGAGTCCGAGGATGACGTTCTCACTTCCGCAAGACATGATGTGGAAGAGGACCTTCTGGGTAATCCCCCCAGTGTTGGCATAGAGGGTGCAAGTGAATCGGATGGCTCCGTGAGAGTTACTGGATTGGTCGACGTTCCTAACCGGGATGGGTTTCGGTAGTCGGGTGGTGGGGATCTTGTGCTTTCGCACGAAGTCCCAGTCAATGCAAGAGATGTCGGCGCCGCTGTCGATCAGGGCGCGGGTGTCAACAGCTTTGAGAGAGTGCACAGGTACGATGAGCTGGACTGGGATCTGCATAGATTTGCAGGTCTCAGATACTAGTACATTGGCACACCTAGGAGGAGTCCGCGTTGATGGGGTCCTCCGTTCTAAAAATCCTTGCGGGAGAAGGAGATTCTAGCTACTGACTCGACTTCATCATCTTTGTCTTCGCAGTCAGCTAGCTCAGGGACATCATCCTTCTTCACCTTACGAGCTTTCTTGGAGTTCTTGGGAGCGTCATAGATCTTGCACTCCTTTGCCATATGGCCGGTTTGGCGGCATTGGAGGCAGCGGCCTTCCTTGAAGCACTTCTGCCTCTCGGCTTCGGTGAGCTTAGGGGGAAGATGGACAGCGTCAACATCCATGGCGTCGGGGTCCTTTTCTTCTTTCTTAGGGTAAGTTGGCACATACAAAGTACCGGGTTTCTTGTGTTGTTGCGCGATCCCTCGGGCTCGGCGACGATGAGAGTTAAAGAGGGCCACCTTCTTGTACCAGTCGGCAACCTTGGTGGGGGGTTTCTCCATTCGTAGAACATCGAACATCAGTTCCTCGGGTATACCCGCAGAGTAATAGGAGACTAGAACCGAATCATCGGTTACTCCTGCGACGGATACCTTGGACCTGAACTGGGCGGTGTAGTTAGCCAAAGAAGGAGAGAACTCGCCCTTCTTTCTGGGAATCATTCGCTTGGTGGCCAGCCAAGTGAGCGCATTGGTAACCAATTCTGAGTGAGAGAAAACGGATTCGAAGTCGGAGACAAAGTCGGACCACTTCCCAAGAGAGAAGCCTCCACCGGAGATCTTGGATTCTTGGAAGGTATCGGCCCATGTGGCTGCCGTACCTTTCTTCATGAAAGAGAGCACATTGAAGAACAACAAACCCGGCTCCTATGGAGAAGTCCAGGTAGTATAAAAGGTGAGGGGTGCGATGGGTTCGTCCCCAAAGAGGGTTCGAGGTGGAGGTGAAGTGCCAGAAGGGAAGGGTCCAGGAGGAAGGATATTCCGGACGTGTGTCCAGAGAAGAGAGCGATAGTCCGGTAGCGAGAATGGTAGTCCGATGGTAGATACGATAGTCCGGACATGTGAGTCCAAGGGGAGAGCGACGTGGAAGACGGCGGAGACAATGACGGCGACGAGTACGTGCGTGCGTGCGTGCGTGGAGAGGATCCTTTGATCCTCAGAAGTCGAAAAGTGTATTTGAAAACCAAAGGTACAAGACTTTATAGTCCGGGCATTTCCCAGGACTGTCAGGGATAAAGAACACAAACTCTAACTATAAAACGAAGCGAAGGCGATGACAAACGGTAGTGATAAATGATGACGACGAATGAAATGGGTAAAGATAACTACTTGTAAGTGGTACGAAAGGAGACCGACGAAAACCGAACGAAAGGATTAATAGACCGGACGGGACTAACCAAGGACTAAGAGACTGGGTGAGGAAGGACGGACCGGACTAGGTAAACGATGGCCGGATGGAGTGTACACGACGATGGACAGTCTGTAGGATGTGGTGAAATGATGGGATACGACACTAGAGACGTACGAGTCTCTACAGCATAGGCGATTCGCCTAGCGTTGTCGTTGTAGATTTCTGTGTTGATCGAGAGGTACAGTTGTACCAAATGAAGCCAGGGCTTCGCCTTCGTGAGGTTTCCGTCGAAGTCCTCAGGGACTCCGAGGCGGATTTCTGTGGGCTTGGTTCCCATGACGGGAGTCTGAGGCTGGGGTTGAGGGGCTGGGGGTGCCATGACTGGGAATATGTGACCGCTTTGAGCGATCGGTGTCGGTGACAGCGGGGTGGGGCTACGAGGGATAACTGCACCGGCTGAAAGCTGGTGGGACAGTAGTCTAGAGAGTTCTTGTGATTCTGCTTCCTCGGTGGGAGAGCGTAGCTCGAGATCTAGGTCGGGGTTATCAGAGCCTTCAGTAGGGGCTTCTGAGTCCAATGTTTCTGAGGTAGAGGACTCGGGGTCTGGTGATTCAGTGGCTCTCCACAAGGTGGAGATCGGTGGCGGTTGGGCTGAGGAGGAGGGCCTACTCGATGGTAGCCGCGACGTGGTAAGCTAGAGCTTTTGTTACGCTTGGCCCGGGTAGGGTCAAGCGTAGACTCAAGGGGGTTTCTGGGACTAGGGGAGTACCAGCGTTCTTGATGCTATGGTACGACTTAAGGACCTTCGGGCGAGGTATCTGCTCACGAAGAGCACGCTCAGCGTCGAAGGATACGATGAGTCCGAGGAGGACGAGTCTTATCCTGGTCTTGGGAGATCGAGCGTAGGAGTTATCTCAAGAGTATGATTGAGTAGCTCTAGCTTAGGGAATACAAGCGCAGAGTCTACGGTTTATATACGTGAGCCATAGAAGGTCATGGAAGCCCGTGGAAGGGGCGGGTAAATGAGAGATGAAAAGAGATGTGACTCGGGAAGTGTAGAGACTCGGGATGAGTCGAAACGAGTCACATCCGCTGCGGATCTGTCGATCAGTGTCGATCAGAAGCAGCTGTCTATTGTTACGCTTGGCCCGGGTAGGGTCGAGTGTAGACTCAAGGGGAGTTCTAGGACTAGGGGAGTACCAGCGTTCTAGACGCTACGGTATGACTAAGATCCTTCAGGCGAGGTATCTGCTCATGAAGAGCACGCTCAGCGTTGAAAGATATGATGAGTCCAAAGAGGACAAGTCTTATCCCTGTCTTGGGAGATCGGGCATAGGAGTTATCTCAAGAGTATGATTGAGTAGCTCTAGCTTAGGGAGTACAAGCGCAGAGTCTATGGTTTATATACGCAAGCCTTAGAAAGTCATGGAAACTCGTAGAAGGGACGGGTAAACGAGGGATGAAAGGAGATGTGACTTGGGGAATCGTAAGGACTCGGGATGAGTCAAAACAAGTCACATCCGCTGCGGATCTGTCGATCAGTGTCGATCAGAAGCAGCTGTCTATCAAAGATTATCATGAAACGAAGAAGTGGCCGGAACAGCCCGAGGCGACAATGACAGCGGGGTCATTAGTCGGAAATGAAAAGGAGATGCAGTCCGTGGGAATATCGACCTATGTGCCGTACGGGAACAGTCTGGGTAGCGCCAGACGGGATGGATAGCAATCCATTGAGACTAAGCTAAGCAAAAGAAAAGAAAGAAATAAACGGGGCCAGGTCAACTCATAACATCTATCAAAGATTATCATGAAATGAAGAAGTGGCCAGAACGGCCCGAAGCGACAATGACAGCGGAGTCATTAGTCGGAAATGAAGAAAAGATGCGGTCCGTGGGAGTATCGACCTACGTGCCATACGGGAGTAGTCTGGGTAGCGCCAGACGAGATGGATAGCGATCCATCGAGACTAAGCTAAGTAAAAAGAAAAGAAGAAATAAATGGGACCAGGTAAGTCGTAACACCATGCCAGCTGCAGCTACCACCAAGCCCACCAAGCTTCGTCTTGGAACCCCTGAAGACTTTGATGGATCGTTTGCCAAAGCCGAAGATTGGCTCAGGACCATCACCTTTTATCTCGCAGTGAACTCGGAAGTCTATGATACTGACACAAAGAAAGTGGCCTATGCCTTATCCTTCATGAAAAAGGGTTCGGCTAAGGTCTGGGCTGCTACCTTCAGACAAAAGATCCTTGCTCAGGCTATGCTCAACCTAGGAACTTTCGCCGACTTCTGTGACTCTTTCTCCAAGTCCTTTGTCCGAAAGGACACCATCGCCTCCAGCCTCCACTGGCTCGCCACGACCAAAATGGTCAAGAACGAGCATGGGGACTACTCTCCTTCCCTTACCAAATATACCGCTTGCTTCCAAAACCACATCGCTATTTCTAAGGTCACCGATGCCAATGTCCTTATCAGCTATGTATTACGCCATTGGAATCCCGGAACCTCTGATGTGGAAGATTCAGAGCATGGAGACTCCCCCAGACAAAATTGAAGACTGGTATACCAAAGCTGCCCACTTTGCAGTCATGAAGGAGCGAGCTAGAGACCTTGCGAAATGAGGAAGCAGAAAGGTTTTCCACAGACTCCACTCTATCCTGAAATCAACCACCCCAGATTCTGATGCAATGGACATAGACGCTGTACACACCACCCCTATCCCCAAGCTCACACCCGCTGAATGAAAACGCTGTATCGAAAACAATCTCTGTTTTCGCTGCTGAGAGGGAGGACACCTGTCTACTAACTGTCCTAAGTTCTCCAAAGGAAAGAAACCTTCGGTCAAAGTGGTAGCCACCTCAGACCTTCCCAAATTGGAGGAAATCCTGGATGACACTGATGAAGACGAGGACAGAGTAGCAGTTAGGAGAATCTCATTTTCCCAGGGTTTTTAAAGAGGGGACCTGCCACAATGTCTACGTCCCCGAGTGCTTCGGTATTTGTAACTTCTACTACAAACTCCATGCAAATTCCAGTACAAGTTATTATCCCCTTGCACACCTTGCAAACCGTTGACACCCAAGCTTTGATCGACAGCAGAGCTGATGTCTGCTGCATCGATTGGGATTTCGCTAAAAAACATAAAATCCCTCTGACCAAACTCGACCACCTGGTCTATGCCAAGAATGCTGATGGAACCATTAACACCAAAGGAACAATCCGATATGTCACCGACCTCTTTATCTCCACTGAAGGCCTCGTTCACCAAGTCACCTGCCATGTCATGCACCTAAGCAAGGATAACATATTCCTCGGAATCCCCTGGCTACGGAAGGCCAACCCAACCATCGACTGGACAAAGAGAACCCTTCGAATCACTGAAACCACCGACAAATCTAAACTCCTCTTCTCCCTCCATCAAGGAGCTTACTTACAACAGGAGAAACTCCTCGTTCCCCCTCAACCCCCACCACACCATGTCTTTGTCAATTTGGTTCAGGATGAATGCCTATATGCCTACAACGGATGGGAGGACGAATGTGACTTCTTAACCCATGCTCATGACCAATATACCATCAATCAAATCATTCGCTGCGGGTCCCAGTTCATCCCGGCCCCTGTGATTTCTCATCTCTCCATCGCATCCAGCCTCACCCTTTCCCCTGACATGCCAATTGCCTCCTCCCTCCCGGAAGAATATGCCAGATATAAGGAGGTCTTTGCAGAAGAAGCAGCGAATGTTCTTCCTCCATCTAGACCTTACGACCATGTCATTAATCTCAAAGAGGATTTTGTTCCCCGTATCACCAAGATTTACCCCCTTTTGGCTGATGAACGACAAGCTACGGACAAGTTCATTGACGAAAACCTAGCTTCAGGTAAGATTTCTCCCTCAAAATCCTCTCAGGCCTCCCCTGTCTTCTTCGTTAAAAAGAAAGCCCAACCGGGACAGAAACCTGGCTTGCAACCTTGCCAGGATTATTAACGCCTAAACAAGCAAACCATTCAGGATGTGTATCCTCTTCCTCTCCTTCAGGATTTCATGGACTGGATCCGGGGAGTGAAGGTATTCACCAAGATGGATGTCCGATGGGGTTACAACAACATCCGCATTAAGAAAGGAGACCAGTGGAAAGCCACCTTTATCATGCACCAGGGGCTGTTTGAACCGAACGTCATGTTCTTCGGACTAACCAACTCTCCCCCCACATTCCAATGGTTTATGAACGACTCATTCCAAGACCTCATCGTGGAAGGATGGCTATTTATCTACAGTGACCTCAAAAACCCTTTCCATAACTAACCTTGACAGCAGTGCATGAAGCACACTGCCAGACACTGTGGGAATTTCGCTTAGCTTTGGTGGGGTTATAAATAGTACTCACTCTTGGCTACA